>VZTO01024947.1:63918-98258 GCA_013400615.1 Syrrhaptes paradoxus
TAGTTCATATAGCCATATAAATTCATTTAGGAAATTCCGTTTGTGTCCATAGCAAATGAAATTTAAACTAAATTTCTGGATTGTTCCAAAGCCTCTCTCTTCATAAATATGTATGCAAAATTTTCTAAAAATCAAAGTTGATTTCCATGGCTTGGGAGACAGGCTTTGGAATAATCCAGAAATTGAGTTTAAATTGCATTTATATATATATGTGTGTGTGTGTGTATTACATCAATCAATACGTGTGTGTATAGATATATGAATTACATAAATCTCATTAATTCTAGCTTCCACTTTTATTTACAGGGCAGCTGAAGTAGCTTATCTGATATAATATGAAAACCATGACCACAGGAGCCAATGGCTGGGAACAACAGCAAGGAAGAGTAACTGAGTGGAAAAACAGTATTGAGTTTTTCCAAGTTAAAAAAAAAATTAAAAAATTAAAAAAAAAAAAAATCAGAGCTACCTCTGTTCAAAATACTATTAGGACCTGAAGAGTTTCATCCTACCAGAGAGGGGGAGGAAAAAAAAAAAGTAGAGGTGGCATTCAAAAGAGAAAGCACAACCTTCTGGCATGAAGAACGTTTCTGCTTCTTAGCACAGGAAACCCTTAACAGCCTTACAAGCTGGTGAGATGTATCAGGTTGAGTCTTGAATAGAATAACTGAAAGGAAAGTGCACTGATGATGCAAAACATGACATATTTCAGTACATTCTAGTCATAAATAGACTAGACTGCACATACTTTTAGACCAAGTAAAATAGGTAACATCTTGATTCTAAAAATATACTTTGCACCCTCAAAGTAAGTCTTTCTTTGTTTTTCACTATTAAACCATCAGGTATTCAAGCAAAATAATCTATTTTATAGAAGGAAGACAATCAAAAAAAGAATCCAAAATCATCACAGAAGATGACCTCAAAATTCTAGGCCCAACCCTTCACTTTATATGTCACGCACAACTACAGCTGGTGTTGAAGGCAACTGACCTTGGAAACTGAAGTGGAAAAAAACTTCAAAATATTTAAGATTTTCACCTGACTCATCAATACATTACAGAAGCTACCTAGCTCAAGAAGGACAGACAACTAGTTGAATTGCTGGGAAAAATCTGAAGGGTTATATATTAAGGATCTTTTCAATACTTACATTCCTATTGTACATTATAAAATACATTTCAACACTTTGGTGCCTATGTGCCAAATCCTTAACTAACACTGTCACTAGAAACCTTCAACTAATGACAATATTAAAGGAGCTTTATGTAGCATAGATAATAGAACACATGCAGAATATAGCTCAATACCTCCAGTTCTACACATTACCAGTAAAAAGCCCATTAATAAAGAATAATCCAATAGAAGCACTGTTTTTGATGGCAATACCATACTTTTTAGTATAAGCAAAAAGAGCCTCCCTCTTAAATAACTACTAAATGCTTCGGGTTCTAACATATTGCTGCGAGCTATAATGGTTATAACTGTTAATCCAATACACCTTTTATACAAACCCATAAACACACGAGTGGAAAAATAGCACAGATGTTCATCTCTAATGCAATTTCCATTCAATTTCCTAAGTGCAGTCCCTGTGTGCAAACTAGCTTAACGTTATGTTTAGCTTGCAAATTCTTTTAATAAATAATGAATGCAATAAAACTGGTAGATCAATGGCAAGCTGAGAAATCATAAAAAGCGTCTTTTGTGCTCATGCTGTTGCCGATTTCAAACTTTAATCCAGCGACAGATCGATACTACTCTTTTGTTTTAAGCCATCACATAAATAGCAGATAGACTAGATGTAGGTTAAATGCTGTTACCAGATATCAATTTCCAGAAACTTGATAAGATCAGACACAATTGCAACTGAACATTTTATACCTTAACGTATACGCAACAATATACACTGCTAAACATTACACTTGAAGGCACTCTACAGTAATAAAGCAAGCACTATTCATTTGTTTTGGTTCTTACTTTTGGGGAAGTGGCATTTGTAACCGAGTCGAGCAAGGCTCTGACACAATATATTTTAATGAGCAAAACGGGCTTAGCAGGTCAAGATGTACTGACAAGGAAACACAATCTCCCCACGCTTGCTACTGACAATAAACTTTATATGCGCACACAAAACAACAACATTGCTGTAGCACCAAAAAGAAAGGAAAGCAAACAAATTTATGGTTTACAGGATTCGGATATTGGAACCTTCTGGGGCAGATATCAAAGTACATGAGTTAATAGGTACTGGTGTTTCTTACAGGTTGTAGAACCGGCGGAAAGGGGAAACCCTATTACCAAGTCACTTTGGATAACCATGCTTTAGCAAGAGGGAACAAAGATCAAAAGCGTGTAGCCCCAAGGGACAGTTCTAATATCAAGCAGGATAAATCTAAATCACTAAGAATCTTTACTAACTCATGTACTTGTGCTTGGTAATGCATGTTTCATCGGAACATACAAGAATCTTGCCTTAGCTTACACCAAAGGAACACATCACAGACAGCAATAACGCTTAAAAGTAGCCTCATTATGTTTGGATTTGCTATTAGGATAGTTTATGTAAATATTCGTTAAAATGGTGCGTTTCCAAACACCTGCAGGGTTTATTACACTAATAATCAAGAACTTTTAAAAGTAACTAGATGGGAACTTTGTAGGTATTTTAACATAAAGATTTGGATAATTTTGTTTATAACTTCAAAAAATCCAAAACTATCATTTCTGGAACAGGCACAGAGAAGATTAAAGATCCTACATTCAGCAAGAACAAGATCAGACCCAGACACGTAGTGCCTGTTTGAAAACGCCACATACACGTAATTCTTTCAAATGCAGGTGTTAAGCAAACATGTCCCACCTTTGACAAGAAGGGCTCAGATCCTAGAAATATTTGTAAGTTCTTTGCCCTTGTTCTGGCAAGCTTCCACTGGCATGAAAAGGAGGTTCACCTCAGCAAAGTCAAAACAGGGGCTTTACAGCCCAGATTTCAACACCTTTTTAATATTGGTACTGACAGAGATCTCTCACACTATGAGCTCCAGCCTGTAGGCAATGACACAAGCAAGATACAATTCTTTAAAACATCTCAGCAGGCTCATTTTAAATATCTTCTGCAAAATTACCAAGGAAGGTAGATCACAGTTTCTCACTGCAAGGCCACTGCCATACAACAAAACCTGATTTTCTGATTCAGTGATTTCTGCTGTGCTTCTCCGTTCTACCAGAGCTGATTTTCACCTGCCTTTAAAACAAATGCCCACACACAAACAGAGGCTGCGTGTCCAACCGTAGCCCCAGCGTGAGAATAATTTCCCATCCACAGAGCTGGTCACTTCTGGAGGCTTTCTGAGCATAATGCTATTGCCACACATTGATATATTGGTGAAAGAAAGGCAAATATAACAATGCTAAAGCTTACACTCATTTGAATAAACTGTGAACTTCTATTACATATATTGTTTCCTTTATCAAATTGGAACTAGTGGAGCAAGAATACCAAGAATGCCGACATAAATCTAGATCTGTTACAGCCAGTTTCTCCAATTTATTCTCAGAAGCCTTAGTGACAAAAAGTCAAAGTTCTCCTGTTTGGGGCAGAGATTAGGAAAAGGAAAATTTGCAATAATTTTAAAACACTAAAATAAAGCCTCATAGAGAAAGAGATCAGGTTTAACAAAGTGATCGAAGTAAATAACAAAATACTATTTGTGAAGTACCACAAGTGGTTTAATAAACACTAAAGAATAAAAGCCAATAAAATCTGTGCATAGTCTGCTTGGGAAACAGATCTTCATTACTCATGGCAGAGCACTTTGCACTTTGTGCAATCTTTCCAGAATTTAAAACCATTCCACAAAGACACATTCCAGACTCTTTTATGATTCGCGTTCCACAGGTTCTGCTCCAAGATAATGGATACCAGACTATCCACATCAGAAATTAACAGTCATCAACACCACTTCTAACACACTTGGCACTAAATGGTAAATAGTAACAGAAACATAACAAGCAACCTTTTCCTATTTTAAATCTAACAGATGTAGAATCCAGATGCATTTAACTTTAAAAGAAAATTATTAAGAAGAATTTTTTAAAAAAAGAAAAAAGATAAAAAGCTTTACTTCAGCCTGTAATCAATTTGGACATAATGACATTCTATTTATAGCAACACTTTTAACATGTCCTAGTCTTATATTATTTATTCGGATCATTCCTATTACAATAAAATATTAATGTTGAGAAAGTGGTTACTCTATTAAGGAGCTATCCTATGTTTAGATTTTAATATTGATCTCCACTATTTTGGAATTATTAATCATTCTGCATGAAGCTGGATTTGTCTGACTTTGTGTTATAATACGATCAGAAGTTTAGCATCTTCCCCTCAATAATGCCATGATTACATTTATATTTTGACCTATTCCTAAAGGCAATTTAGTTATTCCAACGGAAGGGGGAAAAGGGGATACCGCCACTTTAAAAGCTTCAATCTCTTTGACATTGCTGGCAGTGTATGGGAACATTAATGCATCTGTCATGATAACAAGCTAAGAATAACATCTAGACATCAAACCGAGCAGAGAATCCATCTGAAGTGATTCATTCAGATCTGTCTCATTGATTTATTAAACACAGGGCAACATCTGCAGCCTCACAGAGCCGCTTGGCAAAATTAATGCAAGATCAATTCAAATGGAAAAAAGTGCAAAAGAGATAAATCAAAACACAATTTGCATGCAGTTCCACAATCAGGCTTATTGGGTGCAAATGCTCAATTTCCCTCCCAAAGCAAATGAGTTTAAATGTTGTTTTATCTTGGTAGAATTGTGTGATTTGAAGTGACAGTGAAGAGTTCTGCAGGTTGAAATGGTGAAAAGAAAAAAAGGAGAAGAAATGCTTGCAAAGACCTTTTGAATATGCAACAAGAATATCATTAATACCTAATTGTTTAGCTTTTTTGTCTTTGCTACAGAAACACAGTATTTTTCAGTTGTAGAAGTCTCAGTAGAAAATTACATATGTATTATGCATATACACATGCAGGAAACATACAAATACTCCATTTTGGAGGAAAAGCATGTTACACTTCAAAAGGGGAGCTCTATTGCTATGAAAAAGAAGGGAATTTCAATCAAGGCTTCTCCAGCTTAGATATGCATCTGATGAAAATAGTCAAGCTTTTCAGTAGTTTTGAACAAGCACAGACTTTCCAAAAAGAAAGATGGATTTTTCCAAAAGTATAATTAATCTGCTCAGAAAGTAGAAAAATTCCTTTTTCCATGTCCAGCAGAATCCACTATGGTAGTGATTCTCTCAAAAATGTTTTAAGCAAATCTCCTCTCCAAGGAAGAAGACACTAATCAATGTCTGATCAGTTTCCTTATTTCTTTATTTACTTTAACGGGCTAGCACCTCCAAAATCCACAAGTTTGGCCAGGTCTGAATGCATACTAAATATTTACTTAGTCAAAGAAGTTGATGTAATCAGATGTCCGCATTTAAAATCAATATACAAGGCAGCTCTGTGCAGTGCTACATGACGGGATTGCTTTAATTATCATCTTGCCATCATTCTCCTAATAAAAGGCAGAGTATTGCTGACTACAGGGTAGCTTTTAATAGACAACATGACTAGACCCTCATTATCTCATAAAATAAAATCTCTGCATTTACTGCTTAAATTAATTTCTAAAGCCTTTTACTGTTTGTGAATAGCTAAAGTAATCCAAAATATTAGCTTAACTGGATACTTTAAAACACAAAAAAAATAAGTCACGTACAGAAATGCTGTTTTCTGGGAAGTATTCTTACTATTCACCGAATAATCCCGACCAACACTACACTTTTCCAGTAGCCAACGGCATCTACCAAATACAGAAACCCTGCAAAATGCTCATATAATCCGAATGCTAAGGACTGATATTTACCATCACAAAAGTGATGCGAGTACAAATTTAAATTTCATTTTTAAATGAAAAGTCATTATACTTTCCTACTTTAAGTGTTATGCTTTACTACTAAAATTAAGCATGTGCCTGTAATTTAAGTGATCCTCCAAAGTATTGCAAATTAGTAACTAAATGTTGTAGATATGCTGTACTCCCTATTCACCTGAAGATGCTACCTGTAATGAAATGAACAGTTAGTTTCATTTTACAAACCTTGCTTCCAAATTGGACAAGATGATGGCTTAGGACAAAGTTAGGAACATCTTGTTTACACGTGAATGAAAATGACACACCTACTGTTTAAAAAAAAACACAAAGGACAAAGGTGCCAGATATAAGTAACTACTGTTACATCCACATAACATACAAAAAACAAACATACAAAACACTTTCACTTACAGGTACATTTCTCCACAGCTCTTAACGAGTTCCGTAAACAAGCTCAACTAAAAAAATGCAATTGAGCAAGCAAGAGAAGCAGAATTCAATCTTTTTTTCAATTATATCTAATTGATGGTTCACATTCCAATTAAAAAAATAATTAAAAGCGTACACTAACATAAGAGATACTGACTTTTAGAAGTCAACTAACATTGAAAACAATGATAGCCAGCATTTCTTACCGCTTTTCTGGCAGCTCTTGAGTTTAATGCAGTATTTCTACAGTATTCAAATACATACAGAAATTTCTATAAATTTAAAAAAAAAATTATGTATTACAAAAGCAACACACAACATGCCGAGTTGAAAGTAGTGCTTGAGCCATGCACTGGAACAAAATATATCAAAGAGCTTGCTTCTGAAAGATCACATTTTTTCAAGACTTCATTTCCCAGGTGCAGAACCCAAGTGCCGCACGTACAGCTGTTACAGTTCTACCGCATTTTATTTGTTTGGTACCATGCACCACAGTGGCTCCCAGGTCGCTTCAGAGCAAACAAAAATTCGATTACTCATGTATTTAGCTATTTTCATCCAACACTGTCTCCCACTAAGTGTGGGCTGCTCAAGGAAAAAAAAAAATCTGTAAATAAAATTACATATTAAGCATTCAATTAGGATGATAGAATACAATTAAGTTACAACACTTGTGAGAAGTTCCACAGGTGCTGATAGTATTTATGATGCATCACACCTGAAGCCGTGAACACGAAATACATGGATATCAGCAGGGTTTTTGAACCAGTGGCATTTTCAAGAGATAAACAAAAGGCTGAGCCATGTTTCAATAAATGAGAAACATTTTAGGAAATGCAAAGGGATCTGCTGTACCTGAATAGGTAAAAATACATCGTGTTTTCATAACTAGGCAGGGAGAGCTCAAGCTTACACACGTGTTGAATGTACTTTTTGAGTTGAGAGCTTCAGCTCCATTGAAACATGTTTCCGCCCTCTTGGATCCCCCCTCAACAGTGCTCTTGTTGTATCTTCAGCCTTTGACCAGGTCTCGGTTCCACTGACTGCTCCTTTCAGACCCTCTCAGAGCATCACTCCACTCCTCACTTACAGCTCCCCTGGCCCCATGTCTCAGCTGCTCCTTGCATTACTTATTCCCTTTTCCTATCACAGCTATAAGTCTTTGTCAGAGGAAAAAAAAGTCATGAAATATAAGTTTTAAACATTTAACACTTCAGCATTTCTCAATTTTAAATCATTGGCTTTAATAGAACAGAGATCAGCCTGCATGTGAAGGCTGTATCATCAAATCAGATCCTGTATTTCCTTAAGGAAAAACTTTGGCATGGTCACAGAAATTAAAAAAAGATGTATGTATTTAATCACCAACTTTCATGCTTGTCGAGTTTCAGAAACACTTCAGAGAAGTATTTCCATGCTAAATGTGTCCCCTAGTAACCTCACATTAATTTTATTCAAATGTATTAGTCTCAGACCTTACTTATAACGCCATCATTTCAATAAAGCAGTGGACGTGATGTCAGAGGTGCGTGACATCAAAATAACCAGGCAGCAGTAAAAGGTGTTACAGAAACAGAACACGAGCGAGAGAAAAAGCACACACTTCAAGTAAAGATACGTAGGAATTGTGTGCAAGCATCTCCAAAACGTCACCTTTAACATACAATAACTGGGAACAAACCAAACGCTGCTGCTCGGGGATGGAGGTCCGGTCTGCTCCTGCTCAAGCCCACAGCAGAGAACAGGATCAGGCCCCGAATTAGCGCAACTTCAGGTGCTATCAAAAAACCCCACACGTTGCAGGCTCAGCAGGTAGAAATAGCGACGCAAAACCCAAAGTTACTAAATATCTGCAACGCTGCAGGTCCGAGCCCCCCGAAACAACCTCTGGGAAGAAAGTTTGCAGCCAGGCAGCCGGCAGGAGCTCTCTAAAACGCGAATGTTTTTGGAGAGGCACCTCCCGAGCGGCTAAACTGGGAAATGTCACCTCCACGCACCCTGCCTCGCATCCACCCCAGCGCACGACGTGTTTCTATTGAGCCCCGCGAGGGTTTTGTGTTTATGAGCTCATTATCATGTCTAAAGGCAGCAGCGATGAGCTCCCAAACCGGGATTATAGTCCCAAATCCCAGGGACCCAGCGGGGATCTCCCGTGAATACAGCCCGCCCCGGGCAGGGGCTGCGGCCCCCCCATCCCACCCCCCCTCAGGCCTCGGGGACTTCACGACGCACGATTCCTCCGGAGTGACACCGAGCAACAGTTTGCCCCGAGCCCCCCGCCGGGCAGCTGCGGGCCGGGACCGGCCGCGCTCCCCCCTCCGGAGCCAGGAATCCCTCGGGAGCCAGGAATCCCGAGAAAAACGGCGAGTTCCAGCGGGGGAAAAATAGCGGAAAAAAGTTTTGGGGGGTTCAGGAGTATATACGGGAACTGTGGGCTTTCCGGGCTGGGAGAAAAGTTTCAAGAGCGACGCGCGGAGCCGCCCCGGGGATGGAGGAATCCCGGAGAGATTTTTCCATGTCGGCAGCACCGCTGTGCCCACCTCCCCCCCACAAACCACCCCCCACACACCGCGGGGAGCGGAGAGGGGCCGGGACCGCGCCCCCCACCCCTGGGCACAGCTCCCCGCGGGCCCGGAGCGGGGAGAGCAGAAGAAAAAGCGAAGTTTCGCAGCCCACTCACCTCGCGTTGGTGCAGTCGTTGTACAAAGTTTCGAAGTCCTTCCTGGTGATGAGCTTGCAGCGGTTGACGCCGGGCTGGATGGCCCCCAGCCCCCGCAGGATGCGGACCTGCTCCACCGTGCACACCACCGGCGATATATCCAGCCGCTTCAGCTTGGTGTAGACCGTGTGCAGCCCTCCCACCAGGTGCTTCAGGAACAGATCAAAGACCTGCGGCAGGCAGATCAGCTCCTGTCCCTCCACCAGGAACGAGGCCACTTTCACCCCGTGCAGGTCGACCATCTTACACTCGTTCCCGCCGCCGCCGCTACCGCTGCCCGCGCCGGCCCCGCCGCTGCTAGCGGAGAGGAAACTGTTAACCAGGCTGTTGGTGAGGCGCGGGGACTCCGCGGGGCTGGAGTACAGCGGATCCGCCCGGAACAAACCCGCTGAACCCCCCGCGCCGCCGCTGCTGGAAGTTGCGGCGATGACGGGCGGCGCGGAGACAGCCATGGCCAGCCCGGCTCCCCCTCGCCTCAGCCCCGCGCCCCGCTCTTTGCGGTACTACTGAAAACAGAGCCCCGCGCGCGCCTGCCCTCCCACACGGCAGCGGCCGCCGCTCAGCCGCCAGACCAGACCCCTCCCCAAACCGTCGCCGGGGGGAAGAGTGACAGCACCCTCCAGCCAATGCGCCCCGCCCGTCTCCAGCGCGGCCTCAGCGAGTGGCTGCCTTGGGCGGTGGGGCGGGGCAGCAGCGGCCGCAGCACCTGGGCCGCGGGGCGAGAGGAGGCCGGGCTCACGAGCGGGCGCTGGGAAGTGTCCGCTCGGTTTGTGCCTCTCCCGGCTCCCGAAAAGTCTGTCTCTGCGCCGCGGGGTAGGAAAGTTTGGGTGGGCTGTGCCTGAGCTGTGAGGAGATCCCGCGCCGCTCCGAGGGAGAGGAGGGCCGGGTGGGGTCGCCCCCCTGTTGCAGGGAGCTTCAGGGGTCGTTGTGCTCCTGAGTTAAAGCACCTGTGTCCTGCCACAGCTGAGGGAAATCGGGAGAGAGGGGAGCGGGTGAATAACACAGCTGACTGTCCACTTCTTGCTGGGAGATTATCAGTGTAGGGTTCCTCCTGTCTGTGAGCAGGTGGAGGGGCAGTGTGGTGCGAGTGAGTCGGGTTTGAAGCACACGTAAGCCCTTCCAGAGAAGGGAGAGGGGTTGGGGGAGGCTCTGAGGGATGTGGAAGTTGGTGGGTGATCAGTCACAGGGGGCCAAGCCTGTTCTCAGGGGGTCTTGTGTGTAATTGTCAGATTCAAGTCTGGCATCACTTGTGTTTTAGGTATCATGGTACCAGTCCTGTCCTCATGCCGGGCTGTGAGAGGGCCTCCAGAAACACCGTATGGTACCTTCTGCGGTTGTGTACAAGTAAAACCCAGCACTCCTGGGAACCAGATTCTGTCTCCTCCACCTGAACCAGGTCAGTTGGCACAAGAACTGCTTAGCTTTGTGCATCCCTTCTCCCTGAACAAGTGGACCCGTAAGATGGTCGGGTCAGTTTCCTATGCAGGCCTCGAGTCTGACAGACACACACCCAGCAGCAGCCAGGACATACTGCCTAGGTTGGTTATTTGCTTCTTCTTCCAGTGTACATGTATTCCATGTCTTTTCCCAGTCTCTTTCTTTCTTTGTATTAACATCTTTTTTTCCTGTTTGTTGACACTTTTTTTTCGTTTTTTTTGTATCTTTCCTTCTTTCCTAGCCTCCTTTTTTTTCTTTAGCTTCTTCCTAAAGCATTCAGTAAACAAAGCAAGCAGAAAAGTGTAAACAAAGCAAGCAGAAAACTATAAACAAAACTTTTCAAGTGGATAACAAACAAGCAATACCAACAGAGCATTTCAACTATTTCCATGATCACACTGCTTGTGTATGCCGCCATCTCCTTCTTGTTAAGCATGCTTATTTAGGCACCATTTCTGCAAACTTTAATACTTTTGCATTATAAGTAATCCTATTTTCGATGAGGGGAGATGACTGTATGCTAACTAAATCACTATATTTGTTAACTTAAATGATCTAAATTACACTCTGGAGGAACCTCACTTTCTCTCTGTTGGTTATACATGTGTTCTAACAAGACCAGCCGTTTGGTTTAGGCACCTAGCCTATCTGCCTAAAACTAAGGCAGAATTTTCCCATAAGCTAGATTTAAATGAATACTTTTCAATTAGCATATTCATATTTCCTAAACTCATTCATACATCTTTCTAGGATCAGAACCTTAGATTGGAAGCTCTGTGGGGCAGGGGTTATTTACTTCAGCAAAGTGTTTAGTACCTTCAAGCCCTGTACTCATCTGAGATTTTTACATACTGGAAATGATAGAACTAACAAGTAACTGACTTCAAATAGAAACTTTTGGGGGTTAATTTACTGGACATAATTGCTACTAGGAGTTTTAATAAATCAGATTTGAACATTTCTCATTGGCTTTGCCCTTTTGAAGACATTTTTTGAGATTAATGTGACAATCAAACTCCACTGTGAGAATTCTTTTTCCTTTTTGACTTTAATGTCTTCCATAAGCTAAACATATTTCTAAATAAGACTGAATTTTTGCAAGGCCAGAGGAAGCCTTGCGCATCAACACCCAGCAAGTTGGAGTGGCATGAAGCAATATAAAATCATAAAGGCTGTAGTAAAAACAGTACCCTTGAGAGGTGACTATCCATGGAGAGAAGTGCTCTTAAAACTAAGAAAATGCTCAAGGTTTGAGAATTAATACCGGGCAGCTGTCCAGTTCAACTAAGCATATACAAATCAACTATATCAATGACTATTATTATTTCTCTGTAATTTTATTAAAGACAAGGCAAAGTTACTAAAGCCTAACAATCGTACAGTAATATCTTGTCAGTTATAAAGTATCCAGATGGTTTATTTGAATAGAGTCCAGCAGAATGTATTTTGAATGTGTACAAACTAGTAAGCCTCCCTATAGCTGAAATAAGTATTTTAGAATATTTATTTAAAATGAAAGTTTAAATAATTTTGTTCATTTTAGACTGGTATGCAAAATACTCTGTTTTCTTAACACGGTAATATATAGAAATATCGGCATGTTGTATATTAGTCCTATATAAATATTGACCATGTTTGTATGGCAAAATGACAAGCAAAGGTTCTGTTATATTTGTTGGGTTTTGTTTTTATCATCATTACATATGCCTCATTGGAGTAAAATGTGAAAGAGCTCTGTTCTGACACAGGAGGAGAGAGGAAAGCCCCAGTCATTCCAGAGAGGGCCAGTCAGCAGCTTTCTGGAAATTACTTATTGCCAGCTGGCATAAATGTGGCTACTGGCTCACAAGGATCCTATAGAGAAAATGATGGGTGACACAATTGACTAGGAGGAAACAATGAAAATAAATAATGACAGCTTTTTAAGTGAAACAGTAGGGAATGAAATAAAAATAATAATTTTGTTTCCAGAAGACTGGAAAGCTCCATAGTGATGTTTGTGTTTTGTCTCGGTCTACTGTAGCCAAACATTAGGCAGTATAATAAAAAAAGGAAATCCGTAGGTATTGCAATATAAATATTCCCGTTGTTCTTTTGGTTTGGCTTTTTTTTTTTTTTTTGTTTAAAGAAATTTTTCTATAGACTTGATATAGGTATGTCCAATGTGAGTAGATTATAGGAGGAAATGCTAGTTTTTAGTGAAGTACTTGGATCTTCACTAAAATAAATGGGAGGGATAAATGGGAAGGATAAATGTCAACATAGACTTATGAGGGTCAGAGGTAATGGTGGGCCCAAAATGAAGGATGAAAAAATAACTGAAAGATGCATTTACTCATAATGAAATGAAACATCGTTTTTTGCTAAATGCCAGCCTGACTGAAGTCCTAGTGACGAGGATATTCTCCTAGCCCTTAACAAAAAAAATTCCTCAGGGCCCAATGTAAAGCTCTTAACTTACCCTCGTGATCTTTGAGTTTGTATCATGAGCATGCAAAACACTGATATTGCTAATTCTGTGTAAAGGCTTGGAAAGGAAGAAAAAACATTATTAATTTTTTGGTAGTTCAGTGTTTGATGCCTTAGTTTACTTGGGAAAAAGGACCTATGATGATATTAACAAATGTAGGCCACTGACGTGAGAAAAAGAAGAGACCGAAATTAGTATGTTCTTCTTATTGCCCACACTTTTCTAGACACACTAGTACTTGACACTTGTATTTGATTTATTTCTGACATTTCAGTAGAGGTTTTTTTTGGAATTGTGGATTAAAACTTCCCACCTAAACATCAAGGATTTTAAATAAAACTGATGAATCTAAATGTCTAGGTATCAATAGAAAAATGATCCCTTCTCTTATGTAATTAAATGTATTGTATTAATGTGTGCATAATGCAGAATCAATAAATAATGAATTACCAGTGATTGTAATTGAATGTTTTCATAATTTTATTGTCAGACATGATAAATAATCAGTACATTTATACAGCATTAAATTAATTAGTGTGTCATTTCTGTTACATACATCAGCAGTGAAGTAATGCAGTGACATCTGTTTCTAATGTTTTAAAGATGTGGTATTCCTTATTAAGTAAAAGGAAGAGTTATTAGATGTATTTCCTGTGATTGGCAGTTCTACTGGTACAGTCAAATAGATCAAAAAAGGAGCTTGCACTCTTTACAAATGCTGCATTCGTTCCCTAATGGCAGTGAGTAATGATGACTGGAGTGAATTTTGCTTCTTCAGGCCTTCAGAAAATCCTACCCACCTTTCTATAGAAAGTAAGAGTGGATCTTCTCTCCCTAATACAGTCAGGGAAGATTCTGACATGCAAAATAATTAACGCTGTTCAGAAGAACCAAACATCCACATCCATTTCTGTATCCATTTTTCTGCCTCAATCCTTGCATATACAAAGGAATTCCCCTGCTCAGTGCTCATTAAGCCTTTTTTGGCTTTGGCATTCTTATATGGAAGTATCTGGACTATTGGGTTTGTAATCTTTGTTTAGAAATCATACTAATTTGGCATATCTCAGCACTTTGATGCTACTCATACTGATGTACATTACTTGCAAAGGAAACAGGAAATTGAGATGTTGCAAGCATGGGAAATGAAAAGTGAAAGAGTAGAATAGGAAGAATAGAATAAACAGAAGGGAACACAGAGCAAATAAACATGGATCAAACTATGCCAGAAAGAGGAGGGTTTTTTAAATTATTCTAGGTATTCGAAATTGGGTGATCACCTGATGTGAAGTGAAATACACTGAGCAACAGCAGTTACAGACTGCAGGAGAGGTCTGGGATTCTTAACTAATGCTGTCTTTTCCAGGATACTTACAGACATCCTTAACTTTTCTGTACCATTACATCATCTTTAAAAAGGACAATTGGAAGGTCTAATGTTATTTTGCTGCAGTTCTTAATCCGTAACACAGCTTTTAATTTTAATCTTAATATTTTCATACTATTAATGTATATCATAATATTTAAGCAAAATTAAAACAATTCAGAATTATTTTATTATTTTCAGTGCAAATCTCACAAATTGCTTTCAGCTGGTCACTAACTACCTTTGCACAAATTTGAGAGTGCTCTCTGGAGCAACCACATGAATACAGGGATTTGTTCACGTGGCTTGCCATGTACGCAGGGAATTCTAGACTCGCTTTGGACCGCCTGTTGGGGCATGGCTCACAGCTGGCTAGCTCACGGGCAAGGGTTATACATTCAATACCTCACATCATATTCCAGCTATGTATGAGTCTGCACGTGTAGGCTTCCTCCCTGCGCAATAGTTGAGTGTGATTTTGAGCCTACACTTGGGACAGTCCTCAACAGACACAGCCTTTGAGACAAGCTCTCCAGTTCACAGAATCTGCACTGAACTCAACAGTTCAAGCTTTACCTGAGGCATGAAGGATTTGACCATTTGCTATGGGAACCTGACAAAATTAAAGCACAAAAATACTCTCTCAAACACGGTCTTACTTACTTTTCCTATTCATTAAAATTTCACTTTTATAACTGAAGAGATGTGTCCTTCGATGCTTAGCCACTGTCACTTTTTGTCTAAATGATGTGTAAATACCTTTCTCCTTAAAGCGAGGAGTATGTTTGTTGTATAAAAATGTAAGCAGTACTTTTAAGGTTGTTCCAATTAAATATATGAGCACAACGTGCAGTTGTTGCTAATGTTTCGCTACTTTAATCTGGATTTTGATGTTGACTGAGGATAGAGGGCAGTAAAATTGCAAAGGCAGGACCGTAGTGTAATAAGGCTGTATTACATGACATACAATCATCATTAAGGTTCAGTATTGTTGGTACCTTTTCTTCTTCAGGAAGAAAAATTAATACTATTAGATGTGTACTGAAGTTAAAACACTTTATAGCAAACTACTCTGAAGACCATACTATGTACTCCAATATATTCAGTAAGTCATTATACCTGGATGCTTGTTAATAGCCCCAGAGGAACAAGATTAACCTCATCTCTCACTCTCTGTATTTGCAGGTCAGCTAAAGAAAGCAAAAGTTTTCCTGTACTGTCTGTTTGAGCATCTCAGACCTAATCTGAAGGCACCACCATCTAGTGGGATAAGAAGGTATTTAATTTTTCTGTACATTTGTTGGTATTTTTGAACATGGACGATACATTCTACTTCAAGCAACAATAAAAAAAGTAATTTTTTTGGTTTATTTAAACATATAAGGCTCATGTTGACCTTTCATTAATTCTTATATCTTCTGTTTAACTGCAAAGCATTTTCCAATAAAAATCTTGAGTTTTTTCCATGAAAATAGGTTTTCATAAACAGAATTTTATCAATAAGAGAACAATTTATAACTATCCAGACTCAGTCAGAAGTGTAATTGATTTATTGAAGAAATATTTTTAGCATTTTATTGAACCTACTTTGTGGAAATCCAATAGGCAGAATTACTGGTATTGTGAAAGTAATTATCTTGAGCTCATCTTTAAAACCAATATGTATTTTAGACAGTAAATACACATAGTCCCATTTTCCATACAGCCATTAAATATAGACCACTTGCTTGTAAGTATACTCTGACCATTAAGTCCCATCAAAAACAAATTTCAAAACAATGCATTTATTTTCCCGTGGCTCTAAGAGTGACCATTTATTGTACTTTGCCCTTACTGATATATGGACTGTTACCTGTTCTTATTTGTTTTTCTTCCTGTGCATTTGACAATTGGAAAGGATAATGGCAGGGATTTTATATGGGAGAGGGAGAAACAGAAGGGTGAGCGGTGTGTATTCATTTGTTTGTTTTTTTCCCAGAGAATGAATGCATCTGCAGCTGTTATCCTAAGATGCCTCCTTGTGTTCAGGTCTCATTGATCTTGTTACAGCATTTCACACATACAGGGATAGTTGATGTACATCATTCAGGAGTACATATCCTTTATAAGTGTAAGAGTAAAAAATAAGAAATTACTATATTTTAAAGTTTCATAGATATTTTGGTATTTTTATATCTAAAACAGTAATGAAATAATCAAGATGTAAATACTTCAAAACATAGATATTTTAGTTTTCAGAATTTGGGCCTGCTTCTTTTTCCAAGGAAGTGAATGGTATTTTTGCCTCAGATGCTACTAGACATTTCAATGTTGTACTGTCTTCAAATTATGGAAATCTTATTGATAAAAATTGGCATCAATGGGTATTCTGCATTGTACATCAATTTTATGATACTATCTTTTAAAATACTACATTTCTTCTGACGGCCATCCAGTAATATCAATCTATGCTGCCATTTCTATTTGAAATCAATCTGGAGTTTTAAGTAAAAATCAATGGAACTGGTCCAAACTGGTTGAGGTAGCACATGCCATTTTGAACCTTTGATCCCTAAACCACAAGCCTGAGAAGGTTAGAGACATTTCATTTAGAATGCAAATTAAGAAATTTGTAAATACCTTAATTTGGCATACTGTTTGCAGCTGATAAAGTCCTGGTTGTTCTACCCCCTACTCCCTTAAAAGAACAAAAATCTTAAAATAACTCTTTAGAAGACAGACTGGGATGTGTAGGGAAAATAAGGCCAGTAATCTGTACAACTACCAGCTCCTGATTTCACACAGACTTTGCAAAAGCCTTTCTCTCAGAATTCTCATCTACTTCCAAAGGAGTGAGTGTAGTCCTGAAGCCTCGCTGCCACTGTCTGCAAGCTCTGGGTCATACTTCTTCACAACTCTGAAGGAGGTTGCAGGAAGATAGAATGAACCTAATGCTTTTTTTATATAAAAGTAATTATGTCATGAAACTAGGTACGGTATATTCTATAGTTCTTTACAGGAAGTGGATGGTAAGGCCTCATGGGCGACTCATCCTACTGTTTCACCATTGTTAATGAAGCATGACCCAGAGAGAGTGGATCCATTGTAGAATTGAGTCTCTCTTGAATATCAGTCAAAGGAATACACAGTGGGATCAGAATAAAGTATTTAAAAGTTAAGTTTTGTTTTTAACTTGACCGGTCTTCTGTGTCTCAAAATCATTCTCAAGATGTTTTGTGGGGTTTTGGATAAACTGGAAAACAGTCACATGAAAAAATAACTGTGTCTTTCTTCAGGAAATGTTACTGACTTTTCCTGTTTTTTCCTCTTTCCTACTTCTACGTCAAGGTTGATGTGACATACATTGATAACCTACAAATAAATTTGTGAACTTATACAAAACTGGCTTTATATATTTTAACTTCATTGACTTTCTGATGGAATTACCAGTGACTTGTGGAGTCATAAGGATGATGAGGACACAAGTTAAAAGTAGTTGTTATGAGAAAACCAAGTCCTGTTTTCAAAGATGCCAAGTATCAAGAATTGCAGCTATCACACTGGCTATGATAGCTCCCTTTGTTGCAAAATGCATTCTTTTCACAGTAATTTCAAAGTTATCAGGAAAATAGGAATTACAAAACTTGTATTTAGTTTGCTATACATGGTATAAGGCCTTTGTAGTCTTTATTGCTCATCTGTGTTTTGATGTGATATAAACTCAGTAAAAAAAGGAACTCTTTTCACCATCAGATTTTGTGGATCTGAACTTTCATAATTGTCAATACCGGTAAACTCACACAACATATATTTACTAGTAGAATGCACACTTTTTACTGTAGCAACGATAATATGGAATACATAATTAAATACCAGCTGTACCAACATGCATAATATTGAAATGTAAAAAAGAGATTAGTAGCTTTGAAAATCTTGAGAAGTGCAATGTCTACAAGCAGTTACAATTATTAATGGACTTTTTGAATTATATCTTCAACTGAATGCACCACCACTACCAACTGTAGGTTCACAGTGACAGTGTAACTATCTGTGTCTAGCATCCCTTATTTGGTCACGCAGTCCAGATCTAGAATCTCTTTCTTAATATTTTGAAGTGTCATCTCACAGTATCTATGTATCAGTTTTTCTGTACAACTCGGTTATATTTTATTGAAAAAAAATGTACATATGCAATACTTCTATATTTTACTTCTTTTGAAACATTTTTCCACCTTTTAAAAAAGATTACAATAGCTTCCATTAAAAGTTCAGACTGAAAAAAGCAAATGAAAAACCCCAAGCACTAAAGCACAAAACAGAAAAGAATTGCACTGACATGTGAAATGTGTTAAAATTCTCCTTTGAATCAGTCATTTAGACATACAAAGATAATGATGATGATTATGATGACAATAATTATAATCAACTAAAATTTAAATTCGTCCATTTTCTTCTATGCAAATACCAATTATATTTCTTTTCTTTAAAATGAATGTGACCATTTTAAGTAGTTATTCTTGCAAATCTTCCTAATAATCTGCCTCAACATTTACAACAGCATAGCATTCTTCTGAAGTGAGGGAAAAATTTTGTCTTCTGTCTTAACTAAAGGGTCGATATAAGGATCTATATAAGCTCTACAGAATTAATATTCATATAGCACCCTCAGAATGTGAGGAGTCATGGCCTATTCTTTCCTTTTATTTATTTAATGAAACAGAAGAGGTAGTGCCGCTCATAAGGTGCTAAGCAGATACAAAAAGGGGAGTGAACATCATGTTCCCATTAGTTCTGCTTTAGAGTTTCAGAGTGGTTTTGGGCACAGGTATAATGCCTCAGAGTCTTCCTCCCTCCCCTTAGAGAGTCTGTGGTGCAAAATTGCTCCGAGGGAGGTGGTTACAGTTCTAGAACCGTCAGATGTTGGGGAACAATGAGCAATTCTGCTAGTGGAGAAATTACCTTATCGAAGAACTGGGTTGTATGTATTGCATGGATCTACAATGTAAGTATCTGCTAGGACTGGCAACCACCAAAACTATTTCCTACTCTAAAAAAGATGATGTTAAGACCAAAACAAAACAAAGTCTTCTAATTAGTACTATTCATTATGATTTTTTTACAGTCAATGAAAATTCGCAGTTAGACTACAACCAGGTTTGACCTCCTGTTGTTTTCATTGTATACTTTATCCTCTTAAGAATGCAGAAACTGGAGAACACTCTGTTATCAAGGCAAGGGTGTTGGAATTCAGGCTTCAGATATGCTAGAACGCTCAATTGTATCGTCCTCTGAAAACAGGTTCAAATCCAAACATTTTATAAAAAACATTAAATACTTCAATATAGCTGACCCACATAATGTTTACAGTAGGAACGTTCTTTTCCTGGATATATAAAGTTGAATTAAAATTTTATAAGTACAATGTGGGTGTCTTATTTTCTGCACAAGAGCTAGCATTTAAATGGAGTGTACTGTGTTTGGATTAATTAAAAATAGATGATAAGTCATAATTGTCCTTTCTGAATTTGCTAAAGCATCACTACATACAGTCTGCCACCAGTTTACAACTCTTGAAAGAAAAACCAGACCTATTCTCATTTCTGTGAGGCATGCTGGCCATAATCTCATTTCAAATTTCTTAAAAATTTCAGTGGACCACTATTGCTGCTCTCTGGCCTTAAAATCCTAAACAGAATATTTTAAATACAAAATGTTATTTAACTGTAATGTTGTGAGGGGTATGCTTAATAAGGAGGCCTTTTCTGTATATGGCTCTAGTAAATTTACTTACTAAAAATAAGAGGTGATCACACATATTCTTGTTTCTTACAAAGAAGACTGATGGCTGTAGAAGCTGATGGCTTCCTTTTTAGTCACAGCCCTTTTACAACTAAAATGTCTCCCAAACTCACCCTCCTACAAACGACGGATATTTTCATACCTGCCCTTTCAGAGGGAAATAGAGTAAGAGGGTAAGGCAGCTCCTCCATTGCCTGTACGTACCTCAAATAATGTTAATAAGTTTTTACCACTCCAGCTGTACAGCCTGAACTAAATCTCTGCAGAGCTCTAAGTGGAGCACTGACAGACCCAGTGCATTGGAACGGAGGCAAATTCAACCTCAAACACAGACTTTCTCAAAGTGACAATAACATTTGCTTTGTCGTTTTTATTCTACTGGTTATGTAATTTCAAATGCAGTTGTTACACTTCATTTTTTTAACTCACCGTTAGCACTGGTAGCTTGGTTTACCTGAAAGTCAGCCCCTCACTGTTATTCCCTCCTAACTTTTAGATGTCTCTTGGATACAGTTTCATGTTTGAGTCCTTGGTGATAAGTGTGTCTTCACAAGAATCCGAGCTTGCAAGAACTCATTTTATCCGAGGCCTTTATAGTCTTTTGTTTATGGTTTCTCTGGTGAAGTCTAGGTAAAAATACTGCATATGAGACACATCAATTCACTTAGCTTTATGGACTACTTTAAACCCTTTTAATTATATGATAATATTTATGGTGAGTTTCCTAAGGGACCTTTATCACTTTCAGAACTTAAACTCTTAGTTTATCCTCTCTTTTCTTTTCAGCCATGAGTCATTTATGATTTTCAAGACTGGAGAATACTGACATTTAAAAAAAGTACTCAAGAATCTTTCACTTGTCATTCTCCTCAAATAAGGAACTACAGCCCCCCATTCTGTGGTTGGTTGGGGTTTTTTGCTTCATGTGCCATATTATCCATCTCCCAGACCAATTCCTCTTTTTTTTCAGTATTTGTATGGGCACATTTTTAAATACGTATATACAGTGAAATGAGATCACTACTCCTATGTCAAGTTTAAAGCGTGTCATGTTACAAACATGCCTAAATGCTTCAAACCTGCCTCTCCCCCACCTTCTATAAAAGAAGATATAGCAGTAGTAATTAATGGGCTATACCAAATTATTTTAGCCACTGATACAGAGCACTGAGAGAAGTAATCTAACCAAATAAAAACTGATCTGACATGATACATTGCATATAATGCACTATTAACATGGTTTTATCTCAATGTAAATCAAGATTCAGCGTAATTCTACTACTCGTCGTTCTCCAGGTCTCCAATTCCTAAAGTAAGTTTTCCTCCACGTCTCTAAGAGACAAGCAATAAAAACTGCAGCATATTAGTCATCATCCTAGGTTCATCAGCTATTTTAAGCATTCGAGATTAGCCTGTAGCATAACAAATAACTTTTGTGCTACTGCAAAGACTATCTCCTTCATCCTGTAGTTTTAGGAAGCCTGTAAAACTCACGGGCGATCCGTAATGCAGCTCTAGCGGAGCCGTCTTTCCATATTCTGCCACTTCAGCTGGGCAGAGCAGCCTGATCAAAGCTGATCCTGTTTTTTTCTCCTCTGTGCTCAGTTTGTACAAGAAAGCTTTGACCACAATGAGAAATCTACAGAATTTTTGCAGAACGTCATTAATTAAAGATTGGGAAAATAGACTTCTTGCCTTGCATGCTTACAGAAGTAGAGTGAAATGAAATTATCTTTCCCCATCTCTCTAAACAATCCTGTAATTTACTCACATCTTAGTGATCAAAAGGGCAACTTCAAAATTAGTTTCAGTGCTCTTTAGGTACAGAATGTGGATTTAATTACTTGGGGTTTTTATAATATGTTTAGTTCACTAATCTACCAAGGCCAAGATTCCTGTATCAAAGGAATATTCATACTATCCGTGGGAATTAAGTGTCTACATATAATTGAGAATTTGCAGTTTAGGGTCTAATGCCATGAATAAAAAACAAGTAATGTGTTTTATGGGCATGACTGGGGGTGATCACTGCAAGCCGTGAATTCAGATAGCGGTAACAAAGAAGAAGTTAGAATAAATGTGTATTAGAGTTTAGAAGAAATTTGTAAGCAAATAATTTCTCCCAAACGTGCTTGGATGTGGAGTGGCTGTTTCTGTAGTTAATGAACAATCGAGTTTGTGCATGCTTGAGTGACTGACAGTTGCATAACAGCAAACTCTATATGACAACCATGCACAACTTCAGCAACACACAAACATTTTCTTGCTGCTTGAACTAATGGGCCATTTAGTTGGGATAAATCAAGTTAGTCAATAGATGTTGCAAGCAGCTAATAGGCCCGATCCTGCTGCTGATCTTTATTTAAACTGGTACTCAAGCAGAATTAAATTCTGTATCCACTGAGAGAATAATAGAATGATAATGAGATTTCACACATGAAGTGACTGCAGGATAAAGATACTACATAACTTTAAAAAAATAAAATTAATCATAGTGAATATGAAGTATTTGCTGTTTGTTTTTGGAGGAAGAAATATTTGATAAAAAGATCTGAGACTAGATCTTGAGATAACTAGAAACTCCATAATTCCAACGCTGATTCTGCCTGATTTTGACTTGGGCTTCAGTGTTTCTACCTGGGAAAATAAAAACACTTCCATAGTTTATGGGGTTTTGCTAACATTACTCTATTTCTGGAAAGTATTTTCATAAAGTTAGATATTAACTACACAGACTTTAACAAAGGTAGTTCTACGAATACGTGAAAATCCCAAATAGAAGTTACCAAGCCAAACCCAATGTTTTTCTAAGAGAGATGTTTTGCTTGAAATCAAAGTGGGAAAAGTTGCTTACAGAAAAAAATACTTAGAACTGCTAAAAGTGGAATCTTACCATTGATCTTTGTGTCTTTCTGAACTGTTGTTGCTAAAAATGCTGTATAAATCCCCTGCAGTGTATAGGATTGTGAATTATTTCATAAAACATAGAAAAACAAATGTATTTAATACAAATGGTTAATAGAATTACATTTAGTATTGTCAGTGTGCATTTTTGGATGAGTTTTGGCAATTCTAATTGACGGGACCTAGTTTAACAAAATACAGGGAAATTCTGCAATCAGGCCACAGGATGTGCAGTTTAATTATGCTGGTGTGCGTTTCTATTTGTTTCTAATGTAGAGGATCTATTGGTAAAATGAATGCCCATTTTGTGGTCTGTTATGCAGAAAATGTTTAATCCAGTGTTTGATTTACTCTGTTAAATCTTCTTTATTGAATGTGCTTATTCATCCATGCAGAATTGGGTATGCTGCTTTCTGTTACTATGACATTGCAATTAAATGGCTAAAGAGAAAAACATGGTAAGACATTTTTTCAAGGTCCATGAAATTCTCATAAAAATTATTCATACTTACATATTTTACTTCTACGTTTGCTGATATTAAAACTGTAAAGTGCAGTGAAAGACTTTTGTGTTGTATAGGGCAGACAAACCTTGCAGTTAAAGATCCTGAATAATCATTTTTGTCAAGTAAATAGTACTAAGAAGAATTTCTGGTCCAGTGGATAATAACTGTCATCATGAAATAGGATTGCACTGATTGCATCTTATGAATGAAGCTAACAGTAACTCACAGAACCAAACAACAGCATTTTGTGGTGGGATAAATACCTCAGCATTTGAAAAACAGTAAGACATTGACAGGGAAAAAGCTCTGTTCTAGTGCAGTCCTAGAATTACACTAAAAAGTAACAAAGGGTATTCACAGTGAAATAATATTTTCATGAGTATGCCCTCCCTCAGTCAGGAAAGGATGTGCAAAGAGAATTTATCATATCCAATCTAACCCATACAGTGATGCTTTGTTCCTCAACTCCAGACATTTAGGTCAGGATGATCCAGCATTGTGAGAATTCTGGAGCTAAACTCCGGTTGTTACAGGTTAAAAAGTAGAAATGACAGCATTCACAGAATTGCACTATGAATGCTGCGGAATGGATTTTTTTTTTTTTTAATCTCTATGGGACAGTTGAAAACATAAGAACATAAGATTTCATCTTACTACTTTTATATCTGAATCCATAAGTACAAATTTTCTCTGTTGCATAGTCCTTAGCACAGTGATCAGTTGATGTGTAAATCTGGGTGTTTTCTGTTCTGGCATTGCTTGATGATTCCTGCTGGACTCTTCTGTGCAGCGCTCTGTCCTGCACGCCTGGCCGTACCGCAGGGGTGAGGTGCTCTCTGGTTTCCATTAGTCCTATTTTCACTGTTCTTTTGCTGTGTGAACAGGGAGCTGTAATAAGGTGTTAACAGGCTGCTAGCTGCTTTATTGTTATTATTGATTTAAGGTGTTAAGACTTTAATATAATCATACACAATGAATAATGTTGAGAGATTAATTTAAAGCCATATAAGCCAGGAAATGTAAAATAACAGGCAAACCTTTCTAGAAATTTCCAGTGTGTTCTGGGCCCGGCATTCTGTGCTAGGTTATTTGGCCTACATTGCTGGGTCTGCCTTTTCGTTCTGGGCTCTTTCGCTCAGGCTGGAAATACAGGACGGGCTTCTCGGAAACAGCAGAAGGTTTTCATCCCGATTCACCCTCATTTCTTTGTAAGGGGAAGGAAGAGGCAGAGCAACGCTGAGGTGTGACTTAGGGCTCCAGAGACAGTTAATGTTAATTGATGGGTTGAGAAAAACGGAGAGGCTGTGAACGCACAAAGTCCACCCCAAGGAATGAAATGGCTGTTAATGAACAAGGAAGGACACGAGACTGATGACTAGAAATGGATAAACAATAGTTTTGGAAATACTGCATATGCAGGGGGAAATAAAAACGAGATCCCTTGGGTGTTCCTGGAGAACTGGCCATCCAGGAAAGCTCCGTGGAACGGGCACAGAACTGCAGCAGCCGTGGGGCCGTTCGCACTGCACGTTTCGCGTGTGCAGAGAGCAGGGGGAACGCAGCCATCCCCGTGTCTCTCAGCAGGGCACCGATCAGCGCCGGGAGCTGTGCACAGCCACCGCTGCTTGCCGCGGCGTTCCTGGATCCAGCCGAGCCCGGACTGTGGCTGCAGGACCCCAGCCGGGAGGCACCGGCGGCACGACCGGCCGCTTGGCCCAGGACTACGCTTCCCGGCGGTCCCCGCGCGCGGATCCCGGACGTCTCTGCCGCCGCTGCGCTTCATTTCCGCCGGCGCCGGGCACGTGACGGTGCTCCTCCCAAGATGGCGGACAACCTGCCCTCAGAGTTTGATGTGGTGGTGATCGGGACGGGTAGGAGCCGGCGCGGGGGCGGCTGTGGGGGGTGACGGGGCTGGGCGGGGCGTGTCAGGGTGCCGGTGCTCGGGAGGGGGTGGCGGGGAGGCGCAGGGCAGAGCTGGCGGCGTTTGGGGAGGGCGGGCCGGGGGCCTGGGGCTGGGCACGGTGTAGGTATGGTTGCTCAGAGGATTTCTGATTTACTTCTGGAGTTTGTGAGAGGTGATGAAAATGTATTGTTGCCATCGTAGACCGTAACTAATAAAAATGCAGAGTTAAGGTTCTTGGACAAATGAAGAGACTTCTTCTGTGTTGGTAACCCTGTTGTATGGAGCTGAAGGCCCAGGAGTGAATTTTCATAGGTGTTCAGGTTTGTGCATGTTTTGAGTGTGGGAGAGGAATGGTAAGCGCTGAAAGGCTGAAGTACCAAACTAAAAGGATGAAATGTTAAAAATTGTGTGATTTTTGAGGATAACTCATTCTTTACTGGCATGAAAGAAATAGTGCTTATGTAGGTGATGCAATGACACAGAACATGAAAGGAAACACAGAGGTTTCTAAAACTGGGGTTAAAGTTAGGCTGTTGCTGCATGTTTAAAAGAGCCTACTGTAACTTACAAAAATAAACTTAATCTTTTCATTATTCCAGTGGAAGAGTAGAAGCCTGCTGCCAGCATTTTCTTGTGGAAGTATTGTAATTTTTGTTAAAGGTAGAACATAATCCAGCTTGCTGTGGCAACCCTTGTGCTGAGGGGTCTCACAGGCCGAGTGCGGGCTGAAGGAACCCCTCCGGCACTGCCTGCCCCCTCTNCGAGCAGGGGGAACACACCCATCCTCCTGTCTCTCAGCAGGGCACCGATCAGCGCCGGGAGCTGTGCACAGCCACCGCTGCTTGCCGCGGCGTTCCTGGATCCTGCCGAGCCCGGACTGTGGCTGCAGGACCCCAGCCGGGAGGCACGGGCGGCACGACCGGCCGCTTGGCCCAGGACTACACCTCCCAGCGGCCCCCGCGCGCGGATCCCGGACGTCTCTGCCGCCGCTGCGCTTCATTTCCGCCGGCGCCGGGCACGTGACGGTGCTCCTCCCAAGATGGCGGACAACCTGCCCTCAGAGTTTGATGTGGTGGTGATCGGGACGGGTAGGAGCCGGCGCGGGGGCGGCTGTGGGGGGTGACGGGGCTGGGCGGGGCGTGTCAGGGTGCCGGTGCTCGGGAGGGGGTGGCGGGGAGGCGCAGGGCAGAGCTGGCGGCGTTTGGGGAGGGCGGGCCGGGGGCCTGGGGCTGGGCGCGGTGGAGGTATGATTGCTCAGAGGATTTCTGATTTACTTCTGGAGTTTGTGAGAGGTGATGAAAATGTATTGTTGCCATCGTAAACCGTAACTAATAAAAATGCAGAGTTAAGGTTCTTGGACAAATGAAGAGACCTCTTCTGTGTTGGTAACCCTGCTGTATGGAGCGGAAGGCCCAGGAATGAATTTTCATAGGTGTTCAGGTTTGTGCATGTTTTGAGTGTGGGAGAGGAATGGTAAGCGCTGAAAGGCTGAAGTACCAAACTAAAAGGATGAAATGTTAAAAATTGTGTGATTTTTGAGGATAACTCATTCTTTACTGGCATGAAAGAAATAGTGCTTATGTAGGTGATGCAATGACACAGAACATGAAAGGAAACACAGAGGTTTCTAAAACTGGGGTTAAAGTTAGGCTGTTTACCTATTCTAGCTACTGAGGAAGCTAGCGAAGGTGTGCTGCATGTTTAAAAGAGCCTACTGTAACTTACAAAAATAAACTTCATCTTTTCATTATTCCAGTGGAAGAGTAGAAGCCTGCTGCCAGCATTTTCTTGTGGAAATATTATAGTTTTTGTTAAAGGTAGAACATAATCCAGCTTGCTGTGGCAACCCTTGTGCTGAGGGGTCTCACAGGCCGAGTGCAGGCTGAAGGAACCCCTCCGGCACTGCCTGCCCCCTCTTGCGTGCTTTCATGGCCCATGCTACGTTGTGCTTACTAGAGGAGTGGTGGTTGGTGGTACAGCTTCACAGACGGAAGAGATTGTGCACGCCTAGGCACACTATTAGAATAATTCACCTGAAACTGGCAGTTCACCAGCAAAGGTGCTTTTGGCTGAGCTGTCTGTGAAAGTGAGAGTTTGTCGTGTGACACCTATCAAATACGGTCTTCTGGCTCTGGAATGGTCTTGTAATATTAGAGCTTTGATGTTGGGGGAAGGAAATTCTGGGAGCTAAATTCTTCCTCTGAAATATTGCTGTATTTGGTGGTGTGGATTTGTATTTGAGGATGTGGTTTTGCCCACCTGTAGAGAGTACTGCTATAACTAATTATAAGATTTTCAGAATTCTGCATTCTAGGAATTATTCTGTATTTTCTTTGCATTCATTTTTACTGAGAACATATAGGTAAATGGTGACTAACACTGTTAACTGACTGGGTTTTTTTAATCTGTATTGGATTACTCAGTGTGGAAGATTGTTCAAAGTAAAACTTTGATCTATCTTCCAGTCTGGGAAATGACTCCTGAGGGAATATCTTAGCCTTGTCTTTAACTCTCTGTTTAATAATGTTGTTGTAACCAGTGCTGAGTGTACTTATGGACATTTAATTGTCATATTGTAGTAACTAGAATGTTTGTGGTCATGATCATAGAAGTAATTGTGTTCTTTTCTGTATGTGTGGCCTTTTCCTGGTTTTATAATTTGTGCATCTGTTAATTTTAGTAATTAGATTGAGTGGTAACATTAGATTTGAGTTTGTTTTTATTTCAGGCTCGTTTAACTGTTTCCCTGTTGTAAGCTTAATGAAAGTGGAACCTCACACTAGATTTTAGTCATCAATGCTCCACTTAAATGCTTAGGTTCACTTCCTTCATCAATATTTCTATGGGAAATGTAAACTTGCTTATTAAAGAAACCGCTGTCCTTAACCAAGATTAAACATTTTGTTGTGTGGGCAAGTTTAGACCAAGATGGATGTGTAGTACAGAAATACTAGTCCTGGTGGGTTCAGCAGCAAGTTTCCCTCCTGTCATGGAATTTATATCCATAGTTCTAAAGGAAACGCGATTCTCATGTGACATAAAACTGGTGGGTGTATCTTGAGGTTTTCGATGGCAACACAGTACGAAAATTAAAGCTGTTATGATATTGCTGTTTTGTTCTAGCCCCCTTTTTGTTGCACCATTCCTTCCCCCCCCCCCGCAGGCCTCTCATATCCCTACTTTCTGAATATAGCATTATGGTCTAGTTACCCACTGACCAAACACACTCCTGTTTGGACACTCCTGGTTTGACACTTCTGATTTATTGGCTGATTTTCTCACAAAGCAGCTCTTATGCAATATCATCAGTCCTCAAAGTAATTCTGGTATTTTGGAAGGTCTTCTCTTTGGAAAGTGATATTCAGTGATTTTTATTTGTCTAAAAGCCTGTAGGATCTAGGTTTGGAGGGCTGATATAAGTGCTTACTCGAGGAATTCAAGGTGGGCATTAGTCATTTAAATTAGTTCGTTATTGGTAAGCTTTTGTGGGGTCAACTTTTAAATTGGTGCAGTTATTGAAATAATGGTATATTTGTAGTGAGAGGGAACATTATGAGTTCTTTGATAAATATTTATCTCCAAAACCAGGCATCTATTTGAGAGTGACACTGGGAGCTAGGAGTCAATGGCAGAGCTTTTGTCTTTAGGCAGTTGTCAAATAGGACAATCCATAGGCAAAATACTCAGCCATGTTGAACTTATGGCAGAAGCCCCTGCAGGTGCAAAGATTTGCCACATGGCTGTACATATTTATAAGTGGTGTGAATAAGGGTGCAGGGTCATCCTTATATTTGAATTTCTTCTGTTGGTTGGATTATATTCAGTCTTAACTTCTTAAACCTGTCTCTCGTACTCCAGAAGGCCTCTGTTAACTGCTGCTGAAGCTGTAAGATAAAGGATATGGCTCTTTAAAAGGTGGTTGTATTCACAAGTTTGTCTGCCAGTAATTCTAATTTTTTTCTAAAAAGGAGTTATTCTTTATAAAAGCAGTCACAGTAAATTTTCTAGTTCTATGCAATTTTCTTTCCATTCTGGTTTTCGGTGGTTATAAATAACACATGAAATGACTTTCAAGGTAGAAAGCAGGAATCCATTTTGAAATATTCTGTAAAATAAAGAGTGATTTATGGTTTCATATGATTTTGGCTGAAAGCACTCGGGCTTTGCCAGGTCATCAAAGTCCTGTCAGGAGAATCTATTATTTATTGTTCGATGCGCTGGGAGTGGTGTAAGTACTTCCTGTTTATTTTATGTAAGGATAGTGTTAGAAAAAATCACTTCCAGATACTAATACAATATTTAAAATATACCATGAAAATCTAACCTAAATATTATAGATGTGAACTATGAAATTAACATTGAGGATTGATTGAAAAAAAATTAATAATTCCTAGTGTTCTTATTATTGCACAATATTTTTAGGATGTGACTAAACTGTTTTCCAGTACATCTCCTGGGCTGATATTTTGGTTACACTATCTTATGTAAGTACACAGCCATCAGTTTATATCAGCAGCTATTACAACAAAAGCTAGATGGAAAACCAGCGTAAGCATGCCTTTATTTTCTTACTGACTTTTGTTTAACCTGACTAAAATTGAGGGGTTGTTTTCTGGCATGCCTTCTATTCTGATTTTTTTTGCATAGCAGAGGTGCTGTGACAGCCTTCTTGGAGGCTTGGACTCCCACTGATATCTCAGACAATGTTCTTTTTCAGATACTGTGAAATGTCCCTTGTTGCTCTTGTGAGAAATTTGTAAATCTTTTGTTGTCCTTCTCAGCCTGTTAGTGTTGTTGAGGTTTTCTAGATTATATCGCTGATCATACAAAANTTATATAAGTACACAGCCATCAGTTTACATCAGCAGCTATTACAACAAAAGCTAGATGGAAAACCAGCTGAAGATGGATTTTTTTTTTTTTTATGTCAGTGCTCATTGTGGACTAGTACAGTGGCACTGACTTGTAATTTTGGTGTCTGGAAGGAGGAAATAGATCCGTATTATTATTATTAGTAGCATTATAATTTATAAGTCATTACCCGCCCATGTAAATGTCAAACAAAGTGAACACTGACTCACAGTTTTCTCTCCAACCCCTGCCCCATTTATTTTATTTTATTTTTTAGTGTAAGCATGCCTTTATTTTCTTACTGACTTTTGTTTAACCTGACTAAAATTGAGGGGTTGTTTTCTGGCATGCCTTCTATTCTGATTTTTTTTGCATAGCAGAGGTGCTGTGACAGCCTTCTTGGAGGCTTGGACTCCCACTGATATCTCAGACAATGTTCTTTTTCAGATACTGTGAAATGTCCCTTGTTGCTCTTGTGAGAAATTTGTAAATCTTTTGTTGTCCTTCTCAGCCTGTTAGTGTTGTTGAGGTTTTCTAGATTATATCGCTGATCATACAAAATAAGTGACTGTAGTAGTCCTGTGATCCTACTGTGAAAAATATGGAGTAGCTCATCTGCATATCAAGGTGAAAAACTCCTTTAGAAAGAGTCTTAGCAAGGTGTTTTGAAATTCTAGTCTGAATCAGGAGTAATCAAAAAGACATGGTTGTCTCTCTGCAGAAGAAGATTCTATTCCACTGTTTGGAGAGTGCTCATAAAGCTGCTAATTCCATCCTTCTCCAAGAACTCATCTCTTTGTAAGTCACCGGTGCGCTAAGGTTCCAGTAGAGCAAACCAAAGCATTTAGTAAGAACCTCTGTTGGTACACAGATAATTATATAGGTGATATTCCATGAGCAAAAGGTTTAGATACCTGATATTTTTTTTTCTCCCTCTTCAGAGACCACTGCTTGGATGGACCATGATTTTTAGTAACAAGTTAAATTTTTGTTTGGAGCATAATTGTCTGCTTCTGTTCCTTTTGTAAATAATGTTTATTTGCACCAGTCGTGAGATTCCATGTTTTTCATTGCCATGTTCCTCTGATGGTACACAGATAGCTATATGGAATTGCTAATGTAGGAGAAAAAACTTTTTACATGTGGTTCCCTCCTTGACTGCTTATGATTTCTTACTTGTCTTAGTGGGCTCTCATTTCTATGCCACTACCATATTCTGTAATGCAGAAATATTTTCTGATATTGTTCTGCAGTACGGACAGATAATAAAATGAATCAAACCTACTATCAATTTTAATTAGCTAGCTTTAATGTAAAATATTACATACAATAAGTATTTCAACTTTGTCATAAATGCCTTTTAAGTTCTACGTATACCAAAAACATACCATGAAGATTGTGTAGTGAGCTTCTCCAGAGCCAGCTCCTCTTTTCTTCTAAGAAGTTCAGATAGATGCAAACAAAATTTATTGCAGTTGGTCAAGTGTCTGACTCCAGAAGATTGTTTTGAAGTTGTGTATGTTCCAGCATTTTTAATATATTTCCCTTCAACATTTTATATTATGAAAAAGCCACTTGTGATTTATTTAGTAGTACAGTGAAGCAAATTAAACATTTAAACCTTTTCAAGATGAAGCTTGTGTAATTCAGCAAAAGCGTATCAGCTGGATGACTGGGAAATAGTTTACAGTGAACAACTTGAGAACCAAAATGCTTCCACGCATTTGAAGCTGTTTAGTTTATAAATTGCTGGAGGCAATGAATGTACCCATTTAAAGTCACTTGAGGCAGTGCATCACTATAGCATTATATATAGCTGCTAATCAGAAGGGACACAACGTGTAAGCCTGACAATTAATTTTTGATTACACAGAGGTGAATTATAACTTTCCATTTGTTTTGTAAAGACTTCAAAATTGGTTGGCTTTTAAAGGTGAAGAAAAGAGTCTTCTGGCTTAGCAGTTATCTCTAATTTTAATTTTGCTGTGTTGAAACTAAAAGTAGACTTGGTGTCTTGATGACTGTATATAATGTGTAGCTAATTCCTGTAACTCTTGCTTATTTAGTTGTAAAACACATTCTTGAAAATGAAAGTATGACTGATTTAGCTTCATAGGGAAGGTCCAAAAATTCACATAACAGATATTATACAAGGGCATGTAACTTGAATTTGGCAAAGCCACCTATTTGCTGTGTCCTTTTATTTCTATGGGAGAAGAGAATCCAGAAACTGGTGCCAAGGCACAGTCTTATTTCTTTGGTTTACCCAGGTTTTGTCACATAAGAATGAACAGTGTCTTACTCCATCAAGTTGTCCTAAGAGCCTCTCCAAAAGCTAAAATGCACGGGCTGTGCCTCTCTTATACTTTCTTATTCTGTTCCCAGTGGGTACTTGGGGGCCCACAGCATCTTGGAAGGAAAGGATTGGTGAAGAAAATTGATGCCAGCTTTCAAGAGCGAGGAAGCTAATTCAGGGAACAATTTCATCCAAGGTTAATGGAAGAACAGACCTCCAACACAGTATCAATTGGATGAAGCTTAAAGCAATCAGTTATGCTCTAGTAGCTATAACTCCAGTCCTGGCCAGCCAGGCAGCTCTGGGGATGTTTTACAGCACTTTCTCAGTAGCTTTTATCAATAAGGAAGGAGAAACAAGTTTCTCAATTCCGTTTCTGGAGTAATAGTCTCTGTGTCCAAATGAAGGAAAGAAAACCTGTTTCAGGAACCACAAACAGAATAGTAGTTGTAGATTGTATTCCAGATAGTTTGTAGAGGGAGAGAAATGAAATGAAATGTCTATATGAACGCTTTGAGAGGACAGCTGAATGTGGAGTTGCTTTCACGTAATAAAGCTGTGTGCGTCCAGGATGTTGTGACAGTCCTGAAGTGTGTGCTGCACTTGACACCGTTGACAAGCTTTAACTCATAGGTAGTAGTGTCTGCAAGTGACGTGCCATACACATTAAAAAAAAAAAAGTTGCATTCAAGAGGGTCGTAGCAAAATGTTAATGAACACAAAATAGTGTTTGTTATTTTAGTAGCATGAGGGTATTAAAGTTTTCAGTGACTCACAGTGTAAACTGTCTTTTGCTTGAATTTCCTGTTTCTGACCAAGCTCTAACTTCATTTCAGTTTTTGATATATCTCGGCATACTAAGTTCTAAGAATTGCTTGTGTCCTTTCAGGTTTGCCTGAGTCTATTATTGCAGCGGCATGTGCCAGAAGTGGCCAGAGAGTTCTTCATGTTGATTCGTAAGTTAAGCCAATTATTTTCCTTTTTAAGAGTTAAACTGACCAGAAGTATATCTGTGTCTATGTAAGTGTGCCCTTCAGGACTTGTGTTTCGTGTTCATCTGGCATCAAGTAACCTTACGCTTCTGCCTCTGCATTTTTTTGGGAGTGTTATTTCCGTCAGTAGAACAGGCAGTTTTTGCATGCTAGCTCAGTGATTTGGAACATCAGTGATCTGGTCAAGGATGCTGTTAATGGCTTCTTCTTTGCACAGACAAGAGTGGTTACAGGTTTAGTGCCCTTCATTATCAGTCCTGACAGTAATTACCCCGTTCTGGTTTGGTGAGACGTTTTGCATGAGCCATTATCATTTAATGACAGAGTGTTTTACTCGTATCTCAGTTGTATCAGTTCTCAATGCCTAGAGAAGTTAATACAAGTATTTTTGCATGTTAATTGTTACCAAAATGAAGTTGAGTGAAATCTGGCTGATAAGGCAGGAGGTGAACACAGCACTTCTCTTTCTTTGCTGTCTTCTCTCTACCCCACGCTAGATCAGTTTGTAAGAAGAGTACAAAATACCACTGAATCAGCTGGTTCAGAAAGTACTTCTGTTGCACTTTGAAGTAGAAGGGTTTGCTGCAGCATTTGGAGTAGCATATTTCATTGCATCCCTTTAAGATTGCATTTTACTGCTCTTTGCCAATTAGCCAAAGGTAATTTTTTTTTTTTTAAGAAAAATTCAGGATCTTTGAACCTTGGCTTGTTTATACACCTGCTCAGCAAAATTTGTTAGCATACCTC
>VZTO01024947.1:99260-119229 GCA_013400615.1 Syrrhaptes paradoxus
AAAAAAAAAAAAGTTGCATTCAAGAGGGTCGTAGCAAAATGTTAATGAACACAAAATAGTGTTTGTTATTTTAGTAGCATGAGGGTATTAAAGTTTTCAGTGACTCACAGTGTAAACTGTCTTTTGCTTGAATTTCCTGTTTCTGACCAAGCTCTAACTTCATTTCAGTTTTTGATATATCTCGGCATACTAAGTTCTAAGAATTGCTTGTGTCCTTTCAGGTTTGCCTGAGTCTATTATTGCAGCGGCATGTGCCAGAAGTGGCCAGAGAGTTCTTCATGTTGATTCGTAAGTTAAGCCAATTATTTTCCTTTTTAAGAGTTAAACTGACCAGAAGTATATCTGTGTCTATGTAAGTGTGCCCTTCAGGACTTGTGTTTCGTGTTCATCTGGCATCAAGTAACCTTACGCTTCTGCCTCTGCATNTTTTTTAAGAAAAATTCAGGATCTTTGAACCTTGGCTTGTTTATACACCTGCTCAGCAAAATTTGTTAGCATACCTCAAGTCCAGAGCTCCGGTTTCTGAGGCAAGTTTGAGATAAATGCTGGAGCCTCAACTCACCAAGACAAACGCTAAAAATACTCCTCTGTCCCGTGTACCACTGTAAAACTCTAATTTTCTCATAACTCTTTTGAGGTGATTGATCACTTGAGGCTGCTTTACTGTCTGTGTTTTTCTAGAAGTTAACAAATGCAATGATGTATTTCGTGAGATTTCTGTGCTAGGCACCTGCACTTTGCCTGCTGTAGTATGATTAGACAGTTGGGGGTTTTTTTGGCACCACTGCCACTGGTCTTGTTTGTAGCTGGCTCCTGTCCCCTTGCTACTTTTTCAGTCCCATTGTTAGTGCAGCTATGCAATTTGGTGGGCTAATATGGTTTTGGGAGGGGATCATAAGGAGGAAGCAAGGACTACCTAAGCAGCACTGCTGCTAAATGTTGTCATAGCCTAAAATGCGTAATAATTTTCTAAGGTTAAACAAATTTCTGCAGTTGAGCTGTAGTAAATATTTGTGGATGCAGCCAAAGTGGATAGTTTGGTAAAATTTGACCTGAAGTGGGGGGGGAGGAGATCTTACGTGTTTAACTGTAAAATTGTAACTCTGTTAACAACTTGTTGAATTATACGTGGAGACTGGTTGCAGGCAACCTGTTGCCTCTTCTCTATCTGGTACCTGCTGGATTTCAGCAGAGAGGTGGGATGGGTGGTTTTGAGGTGGTGGTAGCAGCAAGAGTGCTGTGAGATTAGATGCTCAGATTGTTAGTACTTATTCACCAAAAATTACGAGTCTGACATTGTTTTATTTTTACATCATATTTTTGAGCTCTTGCCTTTCTGTGAAAATTCTTATGATATGCAATGTGTGTCCAGTACCTGGCTTTAGAGACTTTTCCCAGAGACGGCAGGCCTGTTTGCAGTTTTTCTTCTGTCTTGCACCAAGAGTTTAAGAAGGATCTGCTATCTGCTGTTCGTTTTCTCTGAACATCATCAGTTCAAGATGAAACATCCGTAGTCTTTTGCCTACAGCCCTATAAAGGACTGATCTACTTTTTTATTCCTTTATTTCTAATTGGAGATGATGCACAATTTCAGAATTTGCAAGACTAGCTCACTAACTTGGTTGTGTGAAATATGATTTACAATGGCTCAGTTTGCTGTTACACTGCCCACAAAGTCTCTGTCTTCCTATGTTGGATTGGAGTGAGGACAGGTGATGCACTTCAGTCAGTAGTTTTTATCAAGAGGAGAGCATTTGAATTAAGAATTTATCTTAATGAATTGTAAGGAAAGAAGTCCTTAAATGGGCTAATATTCTAGTATTTTACATCACAGTGGGATAGTACACAGCAAGGCAGTACTTGATGTTCCACTTTAACTAGTGATTCAGTTGAAACAACGACAGCTCTTAAGACTGTAATAATTTTAAAGAAGTATGCAACATAGTAGTGAAATACTGGAAAATACGATAGGTGTTCTGCCATAGTGGCAGAAAGAGCGTTTAGATGCAGGTTGAGCAGATCTTACTGAAGGTACTATAACGACTTCATGTGTAATGTATAAGGGTAAGTTAATTTCGAACATTTTGGCACAGTAATTTTTAAATTGGCTAATAGTTTCCTAACCAAAATATTAAAAACCTTTTTTTAGAGTAAGCAGGTATAGAATAAATAAAATAGTTAAGTTTGGTTTTTTAACTTAATGCATATATTACCAGTGGACTACTTAGATTTTGTTCAATGAACCATTGCTGTTATTTCCATTTTTCATGTTCATTGGCTATCTGTAATAATAGTTAGCTGGTGGAACTTTGTTTTCTTTTATCCATGCCTATTTTTAGCTGTGATGAAGAGCCTTTCAGAAAAGTCGGAGAACTAGGCAATTAAACAAAATCTGTATTCCGCAGTTCTATTACTGTTTTCACTTAAAGATGCTCATTTACATTCACACGTGCTTTTGTTCTTACAGTGAAAATAAAAGCTTTCCCATTTGATTCCTTTCTCCTGTGGAGTTATTTTCCAATTGTAGTGCAGGCTAAGGTTGGGAGAAGATGTTCTTAACCAAGGTGTTCTTCACTCATATTAATAGTTGCCATTTTTAATGGTCTCACTGAATCATGCTCTAGAATCCATATTTTGGCAAAAAAAAAAAAAGTTTATGCTGTACAACCCTTTCCCCATAAATAAGGATGTGTTTCAAGCCATCTGTTTTTTGTGTTTGTTAGTACTCTGGCAAAAAAAGCCTACCAAGACAAACAGAAGACCCCCACCTTGATGCCATTTGAATTTTAAGTGAAAAGTTAAGTCTTAGAAAGCTTGCCAGAGAGTCATCTGAATTAAAACATGTTATCTACTATATGTCTAGTTTAATATACTCTTTTCTGGATGAATTTTCAAATTTCTTTTACAGCGGTAACAGTGGGATCGAAAATTCATCAACAAAAAATCTGTTAATATTCAAATATCCCTTTTTAACAATAAAAGTTGTTCATTTTTTGAAGGATCATGTAAGTTTTTTTTTTCTGAGGATAAGAAAATGCAGTTTGTGGTTACTGAAATACTTGTGTGTATTAGATGTGCTACTTCGATGAATCTTTTGTCCTCTGCAAAGGTCTGAGTTAAGTTAGGCACAAGGTATAGAAAATGTATATGGATAAAGTCTTTGTTTATCATTACCTTGTGTACATCATTTTATTACTTTTAATCTCCAGCCATGTTTGCATTTATCATAATATACTGCATAGGTGATTATGGAAGATAGTTTTGAAGTGGCCTATTATAAAATACTAAGTTCTGAGTTTGATTTATCAACACTGTCCAAGCATCGCCATCAACAGGAGCTAATCTTATTCAAAATAGTCACTTCACTGCAGTGTTGCCATAAATTCCTGTAGACGGATTTTAAACTCAAGTTAGCTTCTGCCAAATAGTAATTGAAGGAGCTCTATTTCTCTGTGCCAGCTATCTGTCTCAATAAATGTAAAATCTGTGGTTCTTTTCAGAGAGCTACATTTACTGTAGATATTAATGAGCTGTTGACATGTGAAATTTCAAGGATATTTGTTAAGTGATGTAGAAAAGTAATTTGCAATTTAAAATGGGGAGACTGGCACTTGGTTTAAACTTGAAGTTGCTGAAGAAAGGTAGATCAAGACTAAAAGTTGATTACTTGAACTGAATATACTTCCCAGACTAGGTGTTCATATACATAAAACTTTCTCCTGATGGCTTGCTGTGTTTTCTGCTTTTGGTCCTTGGCTTATGTGCTTCTTATAATTATGTATCTGTATAGTTATGGACTAGTTTGGTAACTGGGGATGGGGCAGTTGGAGGTGAGGTATGCTTAGCTACATTTGGTATTTGATTTTCAGCATCTAGAATACAGCATTTGTATACTATAGATTTTACTGTCTACATACTTCCTCATTGACTTATTTATCTTTCCATGTGGAGTTTAATTAAAAGGCAAAAGCGTGTCAAGATGCAGGATTTTCACTCCTTTGTGCCCAGTTTGTTCTGTCTACTTCTCCTGTCTTGCTTCTTGACACCTGTTACCTTTCTTATTTTTTGACCTTATTTTGCCTTTAAAGCATTTGAGTGTTCCTTGGGTCCAAAATTCTGTTTTGTCTGAGCTTCCAAAAGCATGCTGGCCACCCTTCCTGGAACCTCCCCCAAGATACTTGCTTTTGTAGTTTGTTCCACTTCTTGCTAGACAGTCAGTCTACTTTTTTCCAAACTTGTAAAGTATGTAATGTAATACAATGTGTGTCTTTTATAGCCTTCTTTTTGATCTCTAACTTCTCTGAAGTGAGGTAGCTGTGTAAGTACAGCAGCCAGAGAGGGAAAAGGTTGCTTCTCAAAGCAGGTCAATTTCTTGCAAAAAAATAGAGGAATTTTTTAACTTTCAGTAAGGAAACCTAGGCAAAAATTCTTATTTCTGTTACTTTTGACCTTTTTTGAAAAAGTTGTGGGTTTTTTTTGTTTTTGTTTTTGGTTTTTTTTATGTTTTGATCTCATAGCACGGTCTCATAAAACATGGTCTCAGCTGGTCCCTGGTAATTACCTTTAGTCATGTTCATATCCCAGGATGTAACGTAATGTAGTACAAGTGACGGCCACCATCACCCTTTCATTGAGCTGAAGGATCTCGAGAGCTGTTTGGGTTAAACCTTTCCTCTTGGGAGGCAAGGAAGCTTAGTATGCTTTTCATGCTCCGAAACACAATTACTGTTCCAGGATGGGAATTTTTAATACCTGTGACTGTGTACTTAATAAGTAGTACATGAAACTTTATGGGTTTGAAACTGAAGTCATTTTGTGTTCAGATCCTTAAAATCGATGTGGCAGTAACTTCATTTGCAAAAGACAGCTACTCTGATGGTTCAAGACTTCGTTCTGGAAGATCAAATGCAGGACAGACACGTACAGGCAGCTCTTGGGAGGAATCGTGAGGCATCAGCAACTTTTCTTCAGACATGACCAGCTTTGACTGCTATACTATGGCTGTTAGGACATGGCACTGCGAAGGGCAGTCTCCTTAACAGGCGTAGTCCATTAAATACTTTTTCTGTTCTTACTCATGTTTTACTTGCGTATCTTGTGCTTTCAAAAGTGTTTCTCAAATTGCAGTCTGTCTTCAAAAGGACGTGTTAGATATTCTCGTGGTTCAGATTCCAAGAATGTTAATTAGTTGGAAACAATTTGCAATTTCGGTGTTCTGGACTGGGATTTGCTAATTCTTTCAAAGTATTTGAAGAAAAAATGGTGTTGGTAACTGAGAAATAGTCATGAACTAATGTAGGAGAAGAGAGAATTAAGCTTTTGCAGAGGTAAAACTGTACTTGGGCTAACTTTCCAAAACTTTGCAAAAATGGCCTCAGCTGTGCTGCCATTAGCGCTGAACTACAGATTCACAATTTGAAAGATGTGAACTAAAGACATCATTATTTTATGAAAATCCAGGTAGTACAGGAGAAGTTTTGAACAAATATCATCTAGGAAATAATGTATGGTAGAAAAAGAAAACATCTGTCACCTGGCTAACTTGGTAGAAAAATTAATTTCTAACTGTACTGTTACACCTTCAAAATGTTTAATGTTCTTACTTAGAGGATAATTGAATTATAACCCTAAAAAAAGAAGAGAATATCCATCTTTATAGTTTTCTAATATAGCAAGAGAAGAGGGGAGCTTAGTCCTTGAGATTTTGGGACAATATTTTAGCTTTAATTAGGCTTTGATCTTGACCATTACTTAAGGAATTCCTTGGTTCATCTTCAGGGCAATTATAACAAAAATATTTGGTTACAGAGGTCTCCTCATTGAAAAATCATTAGTCAGCTCTTTTCAGAATTCCTCTTCAAGATTTGTACTAAAAGCTCTGCTTGTTTTATCAGCAATCATGTCTGGTCTACCTTCATTCTCTAGTGTTTCGAATGAGGAAATTAAGCATTCCTGATTCATCACGTAATGCAGGTAAACTAATTAAAATTCCAGGGGAGGAAAAAAAATCTGGAAGCTTATGCTTCAAGAGAAGATTGATATTTGAGGGGGTATAATATAACTTGGGAAAGGTGCTCAGACACCAGAGGAAAGGAAGGACAGCTGCGATTCATTTTCCATTTGAGAAAGGCCATACCGTCTTCTCAAAAGTGATTGAGCTTCAGAACAGCGCTATAGAATGCTTTGTTGAAAAGATTGATTCACATCAGTGCTGCTTAAAAAAAAAAAAGCAGTTTCAAAGGAAAGTCCACCTGAAGAACAGAGGAATGTTTACATCAAAGATGTCTGACAGCTCACAAATAAATATTTGTAACTTTCTGTGGAAATAACATCTTCCTTTCTTTTCGAGAAAGTTTTAATTTTAAATATCCTAAATTGGTATGAATTTATATTGGGTATAGATTCAAGAAGCCCAGCTCTAATTTTAGGCAGGTGTTCTCTGTGATTTCAGTGATGAGTGGCCTTGCTTGCTCTGACAGCCAGATTGTATTCCATATTCAAGGAAATTTGCAACTAAAGCAGCAGATTCCCTTAAAAATAAAGCTTCCTGGCCGTCTTCTTTGGAAATCCTGGAAGTGGCAATTAATATATGGCTATTGAAATTTTTATTCAGCAGACTCCTAAGAAGAAATTAACCTGCACCATCAACAGCTAAAACAAAGGTGGAGGTTATTATTGCGTGTAACTATCAGTTACTGCTTTGCAGATTGAAATTTGTCAGAATCAGGTATTTAATATATTTAATCCTCATTGCTTTGTATTCTGTATGATACCAAATAGCAATAACTTTTTAAGCCTCACCTACGTCACTCACATAATGAAGTAAGTGTGAACTCCTGTTTGTAGGTGGTTGGATTTGCTGGTTGGTAGCAGATGTGCAGACGGAGCTCTTCTGCTTAGAGTAACCGATTTGCAGGGTAGACTATGTGCATTCTCCTGAAGTACAGAGCCAGTCCTCCCTGTCCACGTTCAGTTGTTGAAGCCACCTTTTATTCAGTGAATGCTGGATTTTGTTGTCTTTGCTAAGATGTCCTTTTTATGTTCTTCACCGTTGCCTTGCAGTGGCTGAAAGACTTTTTTAGGTCAGTTTGTAGTCAGGAGCAATTAGGCGCTGTTCAGCAGACATCTGTCCTTCATATGCTAAGTAAGCAACATGGTAGGAGCATCACCCTGGGTGCTGTGAAGGGACTGACACTCCTAGTGAAGTCTCTTTCAGTGCCGATAAGCCTTGTCAAAACCAGCCCAACTTAAACAGTAGAATCAAACCTGAGTTAAATTTTTTCACTTTCATCACACTTACCTCTACGATTTAAAAGTAGAGGAGGTTATGATAAGATTTTATTTGATTTATCAGTGTTCGCATAATTCTGTAACATGCAAAACTAGCTTCCTCTCTAAATGTTTTTGCTTTTTTTAGTGTATGTAATCACATTATTTCTCCATTCAGAGGGTATTTTTGGTTTCTTTCATGTTTCTGAAGTGCCAGCGTGCAGTGCCAGAAAACAGAGTTAAATCCTGAAATGACACTTTTATTTTGCAAGAACTAGTGTTTTTTTTAATGTAATTGCTCTATTATTTTTCCTATCAGAGTTCTTAAATATTTAAGGTGTGGTATGTGTGAGAGCAAAAGCTAATGAATCCAACTGATGTTTAGAGAAATATTGATAGAAAACATTTTAAATGGAGGAGCAGAGACTTTCTTTGATTAACAGCAGAACTATTAATATTCTGTGATTTAGAAGAAGTAAACTAATATTTTCAAGGCAGAAGGTGGTAAATATAAACTGAAAAGTACTCGGGGAGCTGTGATCATTTTGTACAATCCAGTTCCTTTGGCTCCACCTGCAGTATATGCAGTTTAGTAAGAATTTCATAAGAGCATCGTAACCATCTATAAAAAGCAAAATCTGTTCTGTAAGCAGTAATAAACAGCAGTGAGCTTTCCTTCATCTGATGTAATGGACAAGAGAGATGTGGTTTCTACTGTCTGGACCCAGTTTGAGTTTACTTAACCATTTACTTACCCCTTGCATAGCCACCTTGTGAAACGCTGTTAGTTTAGCCACGGTGTGCGGTGCAGTTACGTTACCTTCCAAATCAGCTTCAATCAGACGCAGTATAGCAATGCTCCTGTCACAAAGCTGTTAGGTCCTGCCAGAACCTGAAGCTCTGGAGTGTGGTATGGCTGCAAAAAACCTGAGCTGGCTTTTCTGAGAACTCAGTTGAAACCTGCAGACTTGTTGGCTTGGCTCTGCACTGAGTAAAGATGCCTGTAGTCATGCACATGTTTGAGTTAGAGGTGTAGAGTCAGTCTTGACCAAGGAGCAGTATTATCTAAATTGTCTATACTCCTAGCACCCCATGTGCTTTTTCTCAGCATCAGTCATTTTACTCTCCAAATAACTTGATTTTGGACCCTAGTCTCGTTGGTCAGAGATGCATACAAATGAGTGAAGATGGAAGTTTCACATCTCATTAAGAGTTGTGAAATGTTATACCAGTATTTATTCTGCATCTGTAAAATCTGCCCTGGGAAATACTTTCAGTGTCTCAAACTTAGTAGTTTTTTCTTTAAACCTGAAAAAGCTATGTTCTATCTGTCCATCATGTTTCACTGTTGTTTCTTCTTTGCAGGAGAAATTACTATGGTGGAAACTGGGCCAGCTTTAGTTTTTCAGGATTATTGTCCTGGATTAAAGAAAATCAGGTAAAAATTACCCAAATGACTTCTTTTAAAATTAATTCTTGGTTGTTTGCATAATTTATTAAAATATAGATTATCATAATGCTCTTTCTCTTTGGTAATGTGGCAGATCAAAGAGGTTTCTACTTTCCAATGGTACTGATTAAGAATTACCCATCTGGCCTGGTGTTCTAAGACTGTGATATGCCTGGTTTATTAGTAATATTATCTGAGACCAGACAGTCCAGTGCTCAGTCATACTTTTGGGGTTCTTTATGTTGAAGCAGCTCACTATTGTTTGGATTCTTGCCCAGAGAAGCTGTGGATGCCCCATCCCTGGAGGGGTTCAAGGCCAGGCTGGATGAGGCTTTGAGCAACCTGGGCTAGTGGGAGGTGTCCCTGCCCATGGCAGGGGAGTGGAACTGCGTGATCTTTCATGTCCCTTCCAACCCAAGCCATTCTCTGACTCTATGATTCCTTTCCCAGCACCTCCTGTAAATGATAATCTGGTCTTTTCCATTCCCTATTTGACTATTTTCCACTCTCTGATGTTTCAGTCCCTTTTGGTTGTCTTGTGTGCTTTCAGCTGATCCTTCTTAACTGTGAGAAAGGTAGCTGTTGGATCCTTCCATTCAAATGTGCTGTGAACAGGACAAGAAGATTAATGCTGATAGTGCCTTTTTCAGTGACCAAAGTTTATTTAATTCATGACAGTGCACTAGGAATCTTCTGAAGAGGATGTTTATTTAGGAGATTGAGCACTTGGACTACATTAGCAAATGGATGTTAGTATTATTTACTGAAACATTATGAGCCTGTTGGTCCGTAGAAGATGGAACTTGTTCGGTTCAGTCTCATGCCTTTTTATAACTTAGTGAGTTGCTCAATGTCAGAACTTAATATTCTCAGGGTTCTGTTGTATGATTTAGAGATTTCTGTGTGGACAGATTAATATAACACTGTGTTTTTTCATATAGTCTCCTTTCAAAGAGTTTTCTCACAAAATTTGGAACTAACCTGACGTGGCAAACCTGTCTTTAGTACATTGTATTCAAAGTTATACTCAACTGTCTACTAAAACTGCTAAGCTCAAAAAATCTGAATAGAAAACACATTAAGACAGTGAGTGTGGTTCTTTCTTTTATTTTTATGCAAGATGTTACAACACATTATTTGGGACTGTAGAAATTTACAGTTTCAGAGCAACTAGCACAGTACAAAATGTAATTTTGGCATTTTTCTTTGGAAGCAAAAAGCAGATATCACTGATGAATGTGAAGACTGGAGAAAACTGATCCTTGAGAATGAAGAAGTTATTTCTCTTACCAAGAATGATAAAACTATTGAACATGTAGAAGATTTCTGTTTTGCCGAGTAAGTAGAAATATAGAAATATACAAATTATTATTTGCCTCTGGGTATATAAAATTATATTGTGCTTTTGGCTTCAAGCATTTTGCTATGCTGCCATATTGTATGTTGTCTCGAAAAGTAACCACGAGCTCTAAAGTGTTCTTCATGCCTTTGTGCTTTTGTTGAAGTCACTTGCACTTCATTGAAACTGACTGATGCTTCTTAAACAATCTTATCTGGATGCAATATAATTTGTTGGCCAACTTTGTGAGTTGGTAATTTACTTTTGAGTAGAAGACAGTGTTGTGTTTGTAGGTGTTATTAGCAGTAGTAGCTGATGCACTACCATTTATTAAATTTTTCCATTCTTAATTTGACTAGCAGCTGCTGTTTTCGTAGTAAAAAGTTAAACTCATTAGTACATGTAAAATGAAATAAGTACCCAAGAGTAGGAAGACAATTGGACAGTAGTACTGTAACTGCAAAAGACTTAATTATCCTAAAATGATAAAGTAATATTTGCCCTTCAATATTTTTATGTTCAGTGGATATAACTTAATCAGTGCTTACCAGGATGCTTTAGAGGGATTGCCCTGTCAAAGGCTCCTAGTAGTATAATGTCTTTTTGGGCTGTCACCTTCTTTCTGTTTTTTGAAGTATGGTAACTCAACTCTTACTTTACATACAATATGCAAAAAATACATGCTTAGTTTGAAATACGTTTACTTTTGTGAGTGTTTGTTGCAGAAGCATGTGAAGAACAGTATACCATCTTAGGACTGAGTATGTGGTACCTATCTTTTAGTTTGGTATTTGTAGAGGTATGTCTGCATTAGAAGAAGTTAAGAATACAAATTTAGTTTTTTCTTTAGATTTTTAAATGGAAGTATGATACTTTGTTGTATGTAAGCTATGCAGAAGGTAAGCTTTTCACAGTGTTGTATTATTGAAAATGAAGAACATCTAAAAGTAACCTTGTGAAGCAGTAATGTTGAATAAGCATAGCAATAATGAATGGAAATTGTATGGGCTTCACTTGAAAACTGAACTATTTCTTTGTATTTATTTATCATTTTTTTCCTTTGGATTTGGCACTGAACTAAACACTGTTCTGAATTCCTGAAAGGTTCTTTGGGATAGTTATGTAAGTTTAACTTTGAGTCCCTTAGATAATATCATAGGTAGCTGAATGAAATGTTGACAGATATTCATATAGAAACATGTATTTCTTTCTGTAAAAATCATAGGTAGGGAAGAAAAGAAAAAAAAGTGTGATTATACTAATACAGTCTGAAGGCAGACTCGGAAAATTCCGGAGGTCCATACTGAACAGAAATGGCTGCTTGACTGTGTTGCAGATAAAATGTTATGCTTGTTTTAAAGCAGTATCAGTTGAATATTGCAATTGTAATCCTGTTGCTACAATAAATGCTGTTTAGAACCAGTATTAAATCACATAGTATCTTAACTTTGTGTATGATATTTCTAAGAAGATGTGATGTTGACTGATGGCCAGCTGAAAGGTGAGTCCCCAAGCACGCAGATTTCACACTTTTTAGAAGTGAGCATTATACTTGAGTCAGAACAAAACAGAAGATTGTACTTCTAAGCTCTTAACTTAGCCTGGCAGTACAATGCTATCTGTCTTGATTAGCACCAAAATAACCCCAAAAGAATAGTAAGATTAATAAACCTGGCAAAGAAAAAGTTTTCCAAAATAACTTAAAACTTTCTGAGATAGTCAATTATTGTGTTTCTGACAATTTACACGTTCTGGCTAGATTCTGTTGTTTTTGCTTAACTTTTATAACTCCTATGAAGTAACCATTAAACATTTATTTTGAAAGAATAAACAGCTGGGTAGCAGTATAATATACACAGTGCAAATCTGAAATGAATGGCCTTAGAACAAAGTGCATCCATCAAAGGAAAAGAATACTGTGTCTACAACAAGCTGTATTGAAAAAAGGCAAATGGCTGAAAAATAAATAGTGAACACCTGTGCTGAATAAATTAACCAGCTGGTTGGCAATTTTTCATTTGACCTATCTGAAGGGGTTGCTGTTACAAGGCATTAATAAGACACATTCATTTTAAGATATTCCTTTGTTAGTACCATTAATTGATGAATGGTGGAAGATAATATTCTAAATTTACACAACAATTTGTCTGCAGATGTATTATTTTTTTTCTGAATTAGGAGAAGAATTGTCTGTACAAAAGTTCAATTTGAGAGATTTTTATAGACAGTTCTTACATTATTCAGGGTTATTTGTTCCTATAGGAAGGATGTCATGAATTTAGATTATATACAGTTTTTAGGTTTTCATTATGAAAAGTGTAGAGCTGCAAATCGTGCAGATTTACGTATTCATTATCAGGAATTGAACAGAGATTTAAAATATGTAAATATAACATTTCTGTTACACTGCTTTTCAGACAAAAAAAAAGACAATGTGTTGTGAATCCAAATTTTAATTTGATTTAAAAAGTAACAATCAAGTGTATTTAAAATGAGATTGAACTGTACATTGAGGTTGGGAGAAGGTAGAAAGAAAACTTGCCTCTGATTTTTTGTGTTATAAAAAGCTTTAGGATGGGTTAAATAAGAGCTTCGTTCTTAGTTATTGCAATAATGGCAACACCTTTTGCAGTTTTCACAAACGCCACATTCCAAATTCCTAAAAAAAAACCCCAAAATCCAAACAGAACCCCAAAATTTAATTGACTTTAATTTGTATTTTTAGTAGAGGTTACTTTAAAAAAAAAATTGACAAAGTACTAAATTTTTCTTTGATATTTTATAGTTATTTAGTGCTTACAATATGAAGCAAAAAGACATAATTAATGTACAGAAACAGACTTCTTTCATTAGTGCTTCCTTATATTATTTCCTGTATTCCCCAGGGCAATAAGTGCTTCCTGGAGGCTGTGCACAAGCTGAGAGACCTGTTCCAAACTCTTATTTTCATGAGCCCATGTGAGTTCCCTGACTTCATAAGGGGGGAACAACTTTTAAAGGATACAGGGGGCTTTTTCCCTCTTTTTTCCCTACAGATATGTGAGGGAGCATTTTTATATGTATCCTGAATAACTCCTTGCTGTTCAGTGAATTTTAACCATCCTGTTAGTCATTGAAATTTTGTCCTGTATGTTAGCAGGTCACCTTTAAAATCATCGTTCATTAGTTTTCAGCCAAGATTAAATTGTTTATTCAGTACATTAATGGCTGGTGGTATGAAGATAAAAAGATAGTGTGAAATTATTGCTGAACTCCCTTCACTTACAATGACATTGATTAGATTCATCTCAGCTGGTAGCGCAAACTAGAATTCTAAGTTCAAAAGTACTAGTTTCTAAGGTAGATGTCATTGAAGTTCAAGATAAAAAGAGTAGATGAGATTAAAAGTGGAAGTCTGCTTTATAAGAGGAATTTTAAAGAATAGTGTCATGAAAAGGAAGTGGACTATGCAGAGTAAATGTTGTGTGGTAATGTCCCTCCTCTACCATGCACAGATTTGTAACCCTTGCATAAAAATAACATTGCTACAGGAGGGAACTGTGTTCTCTGTGTCTGTTACTTGAGCAAGGAGTTAGAACGCAAGGTCGGGGTTGAAGAAGTAATCTGAAAGCTTTGCTTAAACTTCAGGTTAAAATTGCTGCCTTCTCTCGTGGGCTTGCTATAAGAATAGTCGCGAAGTAGTCTTGTATAAAGCATTTCTGTTTTCTTGAGTGAGTTAGATTCTTAAAATATCTGAGCTTAAGGACTTTAGTGCAATTTTTTCATTTCAATTTCAAAGGGTTTTTGTAATCCATAGGAAAAACCTAGTCAAATTGGTTTACTGTTCCTTTATTAAAATGCTGCATTTCTTTTGTTTATGTAGCTTTGTGTTGTGTATCACCAGGAGGGTTTTGATTTTCCTTTTAAGTTCATTCCATCTTTTGAGTCCATGTAAAATAAGAACCCCAATTTTTGTTTGTGGTTTTTTGGTTTGTTGTTTTTTTTTTTCTGTAGCAAAAATACTCCTCTTGACTTACAGCTTTGCAGCCAAAGAACTGAAATTCTTTAGTGGGTGATACACCTGATTTGGCCAGGATAAAGAAGTTTTAAAGCTCTTCATAAAAATGCTTGAAGGTTCCATTCTGGCACTGACTCAAAATTTTAAACAAGTTTTTAAGACTCCTTAAAAGACTTTTTTTCCCCTTCTTCCCCTTATGTTTTTAATCAGTCAGGATTCAGCTGAAGGTGTTGAAGAAGCTGGTGCACTGTCAAAGCTGCCTGTCTTTGGAGCCTCTGGTGCCGAGGGAGTTGCTCAGGAATCGGAAAAAGAGTGCCCAGGGATGGAGAGTGCCTTACCGGCGGCGGAGAGCCAGGAACCAGAAAAGGCTCCAGGCACTGAGCCAGCAAGTGCAATGGAAGGGAATGACGTGGAAATAACCTCTGAGAATGGCAGTTCACAGAGTACGGCTTTAGGCGAGTCCACCCCAGAATCAGGAAGAGCTGAAGCTGCACCCTCAGAAACTTCTGCCCAAGAACCAAAGAAAATTACATATTCCCAAATTGTTAGAGAAGGCAGAAGGTTTAATATTGATTTAGTTTCCAAGGTAGGAACTGCATGACTCTTTCCATATAAATACATTTACTTTTCTTAAAATGCTGGAGTTTTAAAAAGTCTTCAGTGTTGCAGAGGGCGGACCCAGTACCTTTGAGGGGAAAAAATTCTTGATGAATTCCAGAAGTTCTGACAGAGGAGTAGTCATCAAAGCAAGACTAGTAATTTGCGTTGGTTTCTCTCTAGCAGTGGGACACAGACTTTCTAGTACTTTCCTAGTTAGTGTTCCAGAAAACCTTTATCTTGAAAATTCCTATGTGATCTTGCAAATTCTGTTGCTTCAAGTCTTGCGGCCCTGAGTATGTTTAAACTAATTTCCAATGCTTTTCAATTCAGATGTATGTCTTCTGTTAATAGTTACATTTCTGTCCTTTCAATATTTCATAATAGATTTGTAGCTTACAGGAGGAGTAAAGGTAGACAGATTATAAATTAATATAACAGAATATGACTAAACCTTAACTGGGGGTTTAAGGAATTTGCGTTTAGAAAATGGAACATGATAGTTTCAGGTAATTTAAGAAACAAGTAATGATGGGTTAAATAGACAGCATCATGTACTTTACTGATAATAGGAAATGAAGGTTGTAACATACAGTTTTCAAGGATATATAGCATACAATACAAGGAAATTATCCAAGATGACAATATGGAAAATTGGCTAAGGCTTTGACTCCCAGATTGATAAAACTAAATGAGCAGCAGGCTGACAGCTTCTCCCCTTCTCTCCTATGGACTTACTTCTCCCTTTCTCTCCTCTGGACTGTTTTGTCTCCTCCATTTGTATGGTCGTTTCAGTTCATTTTGTATTTTGCACATACTACGTCTTGATATTCTTTTATTCAGGTTTTACTTCACTGTGTGTACAAGTAAATAGCTATAGAAAACACCTTACAGACGGACACCGTTGATATCGCTGTTTTCTTTTTTCTTCACTGTACCAGTTGCTTTACTCCCGAGGCCTGTTGATTGACCTTCTGATTAAGTCAAACGTTAGCAGATATGCAGAGTTTAAAAATGCAACGCGAATTCTCGCCTTTCGAGAAGGAAAAGTAGAACAGGTATTGTAAAATAATGTGTTGCATATGTTTAATCTCATCTTTTTAAAGTCAAGAAACTTGAAATTGTTTTCTTGAGAGTTTTGTAACAATAAGCTAGTATTTTTTTCTTAAGATTATGATTTTTATTTAATTTCTGCAATTGCAAGGCATTTGTATATAAATAAATACTGAAAAAAAAACCCTAGCTAAAAAAAGAATGTGCAGTCCAGCAAATATTTAGATCATGATCAACTTGGCAGTTCATTCTTAAAGATTCACAGGTTTTAGGCTTTCAGATTCCTAGCATAGACTTGATTTGTCTCTCTGCTACTTACAAGAGATGCCATTGGTATGATAATGGCAACAGAAGATTTTGGCACAGTTATTTAAGACAAACTCTTTTGATTAACTCTGCGGTCAGAGATGCAAGTGAAATTGAAAGGAAATAAAAAGGGGAAGAGGCTGAAAAAGATTTTTAAATATTTTTATTATGGAAAATTGGCAACTTTTATTATAGTTGTAAAAAAAAATGGAAAGAAGTATGTCAGAAAATAACTATAATAGAAAATAGTAATTGAAAATATTTGTTAAGTAATCAGACTATAATGTTGCTTGATGGTTTTCCTATCCAGAGTACAGAAAGAAACTGAAATGATTAAAAAATATTTTCCAGGTACCTTGTTCTAGAGCAGATGTTTTCAACAGCAGACAGCTTGCTATGGTGGAAAAGAGAATGCTAATGAAATTTTTGACATTTTGTTTGGACTATGAACAACACCCTGATGAATACAAAGGTAGTGTTTCTTTGAGCAGTGTACACTCTCTTTTTAGGAGTTCATTCAGTTATGCACAATTTTGATAGCTCTCTGGTGTTTTCACACAATATATTTTTATGAATTCATTTTCAAAGTATGCTTTGACCTTTTCATGACCTTTTCACTTCAATGTTAAATTCTTCTTCTTGAGCACTTGCTCTTCTAGTTCCCACATCATTTATTATTTACATTTTTCTTTAACAGGAAAATTTTATATTGCAGCAAGGTTACAAAATGTTTTTTGTCATTTTTAGGTGTTTTCTCCCCCCTCCCAGGGATTTTTCAATATGGTGTGATGAACCTGATTTTTCTTTTCCCTTTTTTTGGTTAATATGTAAGTCTTCAAAATATGCTACAAAATCAGAAATGGAGAAAATGGAATTTTTTAACTTTTGAAAGTAAATGTAATTTAATGCCTTTTTAGTTGCAGAGGGCAAGTTCAAAGTGCCTTTATCAGCTGTTGGCTTATGTAGACAAGAGAAAATCTGAATAGATTTGAGCCCTAATGTGCGAAGAATAATGAGCATCAGGTCAAAGAGGAAAATTGGCTAACAGAAGAAAGGTGATGAAAAACCTCTCTCTGCTTTGGATTTATGCACCTCAGGTTTACAGAGAATGAAGTGATGTTCTCAGTTGTTGGAGTCTAAAAGTAAACTAAGGCAAAAAAGGAGAACTCTGTCAAAAAGAAATAATGAGGAAAGAGGAATAGTTAAACTATTGATGTAAGTTTCAGGCTGAAGCATATCAGTGCTTTTGTAGCTTGACAGTAGCTTGACTAGGCAGTATTTCTGAAAGAATCTAATGTTGGAAAGAATTGTTAAGATACTGGTAGTGGTTCAATTACTTGAACAAGACCCTTAGATTAGGTACAAACATTAGAGAAAATTTTTTTAGACATATGCAGGAGAGAATTGTTCAGTATCAAGAATGATCTGGTCAGATTAGGAGAAAGAGTCTGTAATGAACTCCAGAAAATCCTGAAGGGGTTAAAACTCATTAGACTGAAGTGGTTTATGAATTACAGGTAATTTCATGTTTGTTGTTGCTGCAAGAAATGAAGGTGCTCAGAGTGAGAACATAGGTGCTATTTAGAAAATAAGTAAAAAAGGGAGATGCCACATCAATTTTAACTGAATCCATTGATTCATGTATCTAAATGACATTAGATTTAATTTACTTCCAGAGACAGTTAAACAGATTTTGGTCCTTCATTTTAAAATATCCTGGGAAATAATTGGGAATATTTTGAGTCAGACTTCAGAAATATGATCTCACCAAGAGCAATTTTATTACGTTCATGGGAAGGCAGACTTTTCATAAGAGGAGTTCATGATGGTGGAGAATTTTTTTTTAAAGCTTTTCTTCTGAAATTTGGACTTAGGTAAGAAGTCTGAAGTGATGAAAAACTTGAGAAATTTTTTTAGAAAGATAAAGCAAAAAAACCCTGTCACATGACTTGCTGTATGGCTATATGAAGGGTGGAAAGATCCTTTTGTAATAAAACAGTGGTTGACTCTGGAATGGAATATATAGCTTGATAATACTAGTCTCAGCATTGGTGGAAGTGTTTCAGAATTACTTAACAATTTATCCATGACTGAAATAAGCTTAAGAGCAGATTTCTAAATAGAATGAAAGTATGCTATTGTTTAAATACAGTCTTTTCCTGGAAAAAAAAAATTGTATCGTTCTTAATTCAATTAAAATTTTTCAGAGGTGTATCGGTGACATGCAACACTTGCATTAAACATTTCCTGAAAGGCTTGTGTTTCTTTGGATTTCAAAATGTGTCAGCAATCGTATTCATTTAAAGGGGAGATACACTTCCTCAGCCCTGTTGGCTTTGTGTCTCATCCATGCTTGTTTGTTGTGAGCAAGTCATCCATTTGAAATAGTGCACCTTCTCATCTTTGGGTTAAGGCACTGTGTGAATGGCTTCTCTGCATATAAATATACACTCCAACCATATCAGTATGGATTCAGCCGTGCTGTTCTTGAATGGGTGTCACTCAGGCATCACGTTTTGGGTAATTCACAGGAAAGAGCATCCCAGGGCACGTCAAAGGATTTTTGTCCAGAGCTGCTCACTTTTCTCAGATGATTAAGAAGTGAGTTTAGATCAAGTCTAACATAATGAACAGATGAAGCCATATTTACAGGCTGCTTTTTAGACTGTTGGAGACCTATATAATTGATTTGCATTATTTTGAAATATTTTAATGGAGTGATATTTCTGTCTTCTGAGAAAATTCACTTTATGGGAGTAAATTTTTTTACTTTGTTGACTTGGATTGTCCATTTTCAGCAAGATGTTTGTTGAAAAACTCCAATGATTTTGTTTATTTAAATACAAAAGAACTTATTCAAGTTGAAGCATGGAAGAAAACATACTATACTCTTTACCTAATTTTACTTTTTCCTCAGACTATGAAAGCAGTACTTTTGCTGAGTTCTTAAGAACACGGAAGTTAACACCCAGCTTGCAGCACTTCATTCTTCACTCCATTGCAATGGTTTCGGAGACTGATTGTAGCACTCTTGAAGGTCTTCAGGCAACAAAAAAATTTCTTCAGTGTCTTGGCCGCTATGGCAATACACCGTTTTTGTTTCCTCTCTATGGTCAAGGAGAGATCCCACAGTGTTTCTGCAGGTAAGCTTAACTTTTCTAATACTGCCTTCAAAAAAGAAATCCTTGGTAACCAAGTGCTGATAGATGTTATTGAATAGAAATCATCTTGTTAACAATTTCNGTCCAAAAGGGTGACTGTGCATTTTGGTAGGTTGAGAAAATTTGTGGTTTAGTCTTCCTGAAGTTACAGGAAGATACATGTTTTCAATTTGTGTTACTAAATAATGCTGAGAGTGCATCTACCATTCATAGGTAGATATTTAATAATGAACTAGATTTTTCTGAAAGAAGCAAAATTGTGCCATGTGTCCAGTTTATTATTAAATAAAAACCATTGTGTAATTCTTTCACCTTTGTTACATCACAGACTTATACAAACAGGGCAACTGGTGTAAAATCATCTCCTTATTCTCTTGGCATCATTTTGTAGATCTGTAGGGACCACAACCTGCCACCTATGACTTGAACAGCAGGAGATCATGAAGCCCTGTTATGCTGAGCTCTATGCGGACGGCAGCTTTACATTGCAGCATCTTAAACAGCAGCCATATGTTCTCCACTGTTTGAGCCCTAGACAGTAATTAAAACAAAAAAAACCCCTATTGATTCCAGGATAAAACAACATCCACTTCAACCCCTTAACTTGAACTGTGAGCAATGAGAATGTCGTCTTCAGCATGACCCCCAAGGTGTGCTAGGGATCGTAGTTCTAGCAAAGGAGTTGTTGACGGATGCTTTCAGGGGCCATAAAGAATACATGTGCAGAGGGTGGGCGGTTTTAATTTTCAGTTGTTTCCAACAGTTCAACTGGCTTTTAAAAGGCTGAGGGTTTTTTT
>VZTO01024948.1:4157-16776 GCA_013400615.1 Syrrhaptes paradoxus
AAAAAAAAAAAAAAAAAAAAAAGTCCTGGCACTTCTAGTCCACAGGACGACGTTTTTTTGCCTCTCTGTCACATTCTGTAGAAGTCAGACACACTAATACAGAACCTTGCTTGCGGCATAATCCGTCTTCTGCTGTTGTCAGCAAGAACCACTAAGAGGTCCTCTCTGATTTTTATTTTTATACAAAAGTGTAAGGCATGTAGTGTCAGCATGGTTTAAAAACTGCTTGTTGGTTAATTGAGTGCTGAATGTGACCCACTTACAGTCATTAAAACCTGTGGATTGGCTGTTCCTTACCAAAGCTGCCTGTTAAGTAGGAACCACAGTACTTGGTGAGTGTTCTGTGATTGCAGAGCCCTTAGGGGAGCAAGAGTGAATCTCCAGTGAGATTTTATTGCACTCATCCCTGACTTTGTGAAATGGAAGCAAAGAAGAATACGTATTAAATGTGAGACTGTAAGGGATCTCTGAGCAGAGAATGGCAGCCCCAGGAAAGGATTGCATATCCTGAGAAGGCATTTTATTTATTTTGATGCCCAAGTAAGCATAGGATCTTTTAACAGTTGTGACCTCTCAGTGCATCTTGACCTGATTCCTTTATGGTGGAGAAAGGTAACTGCAGCTGAACTTCCAACACATCACGACTGCAGCATGTTGTCCTATATTACTGAAATTGTGAAAAACAGAAATTCTTTAACTAAAAGGAGATTAGATGTAGTATTGATGTTAGACGTGGCTTTTCTTTCTGAAGAGAAACTGCTGTTCTTTATGGAATTTTGAACTCTTACTGATTCCATGTAAAGAAAAAAGTGTGTTTGCAAGACTAACGTGCAAATATTTTGCAGTACCCAGAATCTCTGGATTAGCTTAAGGTTTGTATGTGGAAGTTAAATTGTAGGACAGCATGACAGAACTCCAACATACCAAAGTTGACCAACGCTGTTGAGGTGATTCATCTGTAATGGTGGTGTGGTGGCTGCAGGAGCTGAGAGCCAACAAGCAAGGCTCTGAGCAGGGAGCCTGCTGTACTTTGAAGAATTTGAAAAGAGGGGAAGAGTGGAGTTCCTAGCTGTCAGAGGAATTCCTGGTGAGGTCCTCCAATTAACAATACTTAGCAGTAAGCAATGAGCAACACTCGCCCAACAAGTATTTTCCACTGGTGTTGACTCTGTCAGTGGATTGTATATTTTTCAGTAAAGATGGACCTTTTCTCCCCCTTTTAGAAACAAACTATTTGGGAAATGCAGGTACCAGTAAGTTCGGGTTGTATATATACAGATATCATAGAATCTATCCTTGACTTCCCTTGAGCGTACTGATGAGATATGTTTTTGCTTGCATAAAACATCTGCAAGAATTGCTAGTATTGAAATGCTCTTGAAATACAAAATTTTAAGCTTCATCACTTTCAAGACATTGATGGTGCAAACTCGCTATTTTCTTTCACCAGAATGCACAAAATATTTTTCTGGAACATAAGTATACTTAATTCCACGTAGGGGCATGTGAAGTGGTCTTGAAGTTCTGTGTAGAAACAGAGATAAACGCTAAGGCATAGGTTATGCTTGGATTACCCTGGCATTGCAGCACATGCTTTCAAGTTTGTTCTTCAGTAAAAACACTCTTTGGTTGTGAAAGATCCTTGATTTGATACCAGAGGCTTAAAAAAAAAAAAATCCGTTATTGTTTTCAAAATATCAAGGAAAATTTCCCATGGAGTGTTTCACAGACTAGAAGAACTAGTTTTTGATCAGAATTCTTGTGGTTGTGCTGCTGAGGAAGGGGAGTGACGCTGTTTAAATTGAAAGAAAGTTACTTCCCTATCTAAAGTGCATTTCCTAAGGAATTCAGGGTCGAGTGGCTTCTCTTTGTTTTCTTCCCACTGCAGAATCTATCAGGCGATGTTGAATCTGAATGATTTTCAAGCTTTTGCAGATTTCTTTACAATTAGGCAGCTGGGAAGAGGTCTTATTAGTGACCCCAGGAAGGGAGGAGTGACAGCTTGATCCTAAACATGACTGAAGAGCCCGTGTAGCCAAAGGACTTTATAAATCCCCTCAGCGGGGGCGATGGGAAGCTTCAGGCAGTGCTTGCAAACAGTTGTCGAAATCCCTGTTGTTTATATGCCACATCAGTAAAGCTCAGAGTAGAGAGGTTTCATATTCTTCAAATGTGGATTGAGTGCCTCTGTTTAAAAAAAAAAAATAGAGTGGCGAGGTAACGTCTGTGATTGTAGTTCAAGGTTGTGTTGTATGAGAAGTGACACTGCTCTCCTACATCGGATTTTTTAAAAACAAGGTGAGAAACACAAGTTAGGTGTTTTAATCCCAGCAGAAGTTAGTAGGGTGTACTGGAATAGGACTGGTAATGTGTTTTAAAATCTCATAAAAAAGGAGTGAGCAGACAAAAACTGCTGAGGCAGATGAGTAGGGCATCTGAGGTAAACAATAGCAAAAGAATAACAACTGCAACAGCTGACTTTGAAGATGGGATGTAACTGGAGATACAAAAATGTGCAAATAATGGAAGCTTGGAGAAAATGGGTTAGGAACATCTGTTCACCCTTTCTGGCAGTCCAGAAATGAGAAAGCCATTGAGTAGAAGGTTGGGAAGTTTGGACTCAAATGGGCAGGCTGTTCCGTATGGCAGTAAAGGAGGATGGCTTCCTTGTGAAACAGCTGGTTCTGTCCTGTGTCGAGCAGGGAGGAGGATTAGATCTCTCACTAATCCAGTCAGATTGACAGCAGTAAAAAACAAAACCAAAACAAACCTCCAAAAATCTACAACCAAACAAAAGACCAGTGGTCTAGAAAATAGTATTTATTTTCAAAAGTGGCAGAGATCTCTTCCGTTGTTAACAAAAATTCTTTCTGTGGTGTGGTTTAGCTTTGCTGGTGTCCAGTTGTGATAGTGAGCGGGTTCATTGGTCTAGGCCAGCTCCTGGATCGCTTCTCCCAAAGATCATGTTCCCTTGAAACAGCTTTTTCCCAGCTTAAGCATTCCAGAAATGGTGGCGAGGGGGACACAGTGTTTATTAGCGAGCTGCTTGGCGTGTAGCGCAGTAGCCTTGTTTTCTTCTGTGTGATTGGGCAAAGAGTACAAGCTGCAGCAAACATCTTGGCTGAAACCAGCTGTTGTTTTGGAGTGTGGTTTTGATTGAAATCCCTTCTTTGTGACTAGCTTGACAAAAGTAAGCTGAAGCCGGGGACAAGAGTTGCTCTGGATATGACCACTCTGACTATTATGAGGTAAGTTTCTGCTCTACAGCTTCTGCTGCTGCTTGTTATATAAAGGGGGAAAAATAGTGTTCTGAGTAGGTTACACACAGGTTTGAATAACCGGTTCTGTAATATTGTGTGAATGTTTTATGCAAAGCAGTGCTTAAGTGAGGACCATTACTTTGGGGGAAGACTTAACGTGTCTATTATATATGGTTTAAAATAAGTTGATTGTTCTTTAAAAAATAATTCATTTGCAATTCAGCTTTTTCAGCAAGCTTTTGTTTGGTTGGCTTAAAATTTGAAAGAGTTTGATAGGTTTGGGATTTTTTTGTGGTTTTTTTTGTCAAGCATACTTTTTATCAAGGTGGGAAGAGAATAAATAATTTTCATAGTTGCTTTAAAATTTATTCCAATAATGTTGTAAATGTGTCTGCACAATGAAAAATGTCTGCTCAACTCTTTATTCCAGATATTTGCCAAGGGAAGTGGATCCACTGGTTTATAATATGTCTCATGAAGATCCAGGGGATGTTTCATACTCTGAGATCGGAGGGTTGTCGGAACAAATCAGAGAGCTGCGAGAGGTATCCAGTATCTCAAAAACACTCATCAAATAGTGGGATATGTTCTGAGTGAAGCTTTTCAGTGCAAAAATATCTTGCTGATGTTTGTCCTAAACTATCACGAGACAGGCTGTTAAAGATCCTATCAGATTAGTGCTTTCCACGTTTCATTAACTTAGACTGCATTTGCCTGTACTAGAAGATAACCTCTGAAGTGTTGTTTAAATGTTTTCGTACTGAAGCAATCCTGTTAGTTTGGGCATCAGTGCTGCAGGTGCGTGAGCCTGCCCAGGAGTGTGGGTTTTTGAAGATGAGCTCATTCTGCTGTGAGCCAGCTGACTGTAGCAGAGATCGCTTGTGTGCTGTGCACACACCTTACAGTAGCAGGGAAAGATTATTCTGAACACCAAACCCCAATTCTCAAGCTGGTTATAATTTATCTCTATTGTTATAGAAGCTTGGGTTGAGATTAAAAAGAATAAAATCCCCTAAATAAGAGGGTTTGAAGGATCTAAGACCCTCTAGGCTAAGGAAGTGTCATAAAGTCAAGTGGAAGTGCATAACTGGGATTGACAACCAACAAATCAGACTTGAATTTTGCACAAAATCTGCTAGAATCACTCTGGGTGGTTGTATTGTGATGGTAGCAAAACATATTTTGAGCAAAGAGCATCAAGAGAAACCAGCTGTTGCAGAGCTGAAGTCTGAACAACAAGGGCAGGGCTGTGGATTGATCCATTAGATCAAGCTGATGTCTTCTTACTTAATTGTTTCTCATACAAAATATGCTACACAGATAAATAAGAATACAGGGAGCTGGAAAGCAGACTGGCAAGTGGTACCATTAGCTTCCTGGGATTGCTGATCTGTTTTAAAACTCAAACAGGGTCTCAGTTTGTTTATCTGTCTGTTCGCAGGTGATAGAATTGCCGCTTACAAACCCAGAATTATTCCAGCGTGTGGGAATTATACCTCCAAAAGGCTGCTTGCTCTACGGCCCCCCTGGTGAGTCTCATGAAAGGGTGATGAATATTTAGTTGTCCCTCTCAAACTGTGGCAATAGCCTTGTTGGGTTTTTTTTTCCTTTTTTTTCCCTTTCTCGCTCGTTTTTTATTTTTTAATTCTCTAACATGCAGTGTTGGGTGGTTACTGGTTAAACAGCTTTGATCTCTTGTGTGTCCAGGTACAGGGAAGACACTTCTGGCAAGAGCTGTTGCTAGCCAGCTTGATTGCAACTTCCTAAAGGTAGTGTGATTTTACTCTTGCACTTGCCCACATGTGCACGTGCTTAATCTGTTTGCCCTCCAGCCTCTTCATGTGTCTTTTGTCTTTGAAAAGGTTGTGTCGAGTTCGATAGTGGACAAGTACATCGGTGAAAGTGCCCGACTGATCAGAGAGATGTTCAATTATGCCAGAGATCATCAGCCGTGTATCATCTTCATGGATGAGATAGATGCTATTGGTAAGGCTAATGGCCTGGAGGGTGGCTGGGGTCTCCTTTTAACACTGAAATTAGCTCTAAAGCCAGTCTGTACACTGAAAAGAAAGCATGCATGCATGTTTGTTCAGGAGAAACATAATGGGACAAATGGTTCAGCTTCCTCACAGCTAGCTTAGAACCATACCTGTTCATATGCGGCTTGGATGTTTTTGACTGTGTGAAAAAACATTTTAAAATGTGTGTGCTTAACTCTTAAAATACGACTCCCCCCCAGTTTAAAAGAGATACGTGATTGTCTTCAGACTTAGTATTAAATGGAGACAAAGTACTATCATTTACGAGTTTGGTGTGCTGCAGGTGGTCGCCGTTTTTCTGAAGGCACCTCAGCTGACAGAGAAATTCAGAGGACTCTGATGGAGGTGAGTGTCTAAACCCTGACTACGTACTGTACAGTCCACAGCAAATAACAATACAGATAGAAATAGTTATACAGTGGTCTGGCTTGGTAGAACTTTTTCTGAGTTAATAATCTTAAGCTAAAATTGAGCTAGATGGTGCTTTTACAAAAGGCAGCTGCACATCTGGATAACTCAGCCATGGAATTCAACATGGAGACTGATTGAAAGCATCTTGAAAATTGCTAAAATTATTTGGGTTATTTTGTCTTCTTACTGTGATTTGCCTTTGCCGCTTAATTCATCTTGAAGGTTTGGAGGGCCCCCTCTTTTTTAAAAAGGGAAAGTGGAGCTTGTCTGTTTTAGTCCCAAAGTCGCTTACTCTAGAAAATTTTAGAACTGTTACTGTTCTATTGTTTTCAGAACTAGGAGGGGAAGCAGTTGTATTTCTTTGTTTCTGTACTAATTGCTCTGGTAAACTGGGTTGTGTGAAGAGAATTTAAAAACCACTGGTAACAATTAAGAATTCTGGAGCTAATGGGAAACTTCGTTGGCCTATGTTTACAAACAGTTTGCCCAGTTCAAAAGAATGTGTCTGCCTTACATAAAGAATTAGATCACTGTGATCAAAGAGCAAGTACTTTGAATCTTCACAATGAAATGTCTTCGTATGCATGTATTAGTATTCTGGAGGCTGTTCTCCAAGTCTAATTTGAATGTCCTGGACTTGGTGCAATACAATGAAAAAGTGTCAGCCAGCCATTGGCTCCTTCAGTACTTGTAGTGTTTTCATTGCCGTGTTGTTTGTTAGCCAAGTCTTTCACGTTTGGGCTCGGCTTTGCTCTGTACTTTTTTCTCTGAGCAAAGCATTTTCAGCATCTCTCCTAAGCTCTCCTTTATTGCTTATAGAATATGCAGGGAGCTGTGACCTTCTATTAGAAGGCTTATAGCATTTTCTTTTTTTCTGATTTATCTTTGCCATTTTTATATCTTGGTGAAAATACTTATGTAGAAAATAAGTACAATAGATGCCATTATAGGAAGGTTTTAGGTTGTGTAAAAACAAACTTCTGTTTTCTACTAGTTATTGAATCAGATGGATGGATTCGATACTCTGCACAGAGTTAAAATGATCATGGCTACTAACCGACCAGACACGCTGGATCCTGCACTTCTGCGGCCTGGAAGGCTAGATAGAAAAATCCGTGAGTTACTACTTCACAGTGGCTAGAAGGAGGATATTAACCATATGAATTGTGGTTTTCTGTTTTTAGTAAAGCTGTAATTCTTTCTAGATATTGATCTACCAAATGAACAAGCCCGATTAGACATTTTGAAGATTCATGCAGGTCCTATCACTAAACATGGTGAAATAGGTAAGTAGGAAGCTACCTGGATATCATTCTACTTCTGTTTGTAAACATGTGAAGAGAGTGAGCTGTTATGATGACTCTGCCCTTCTAATTCCTGCCCCCACAGTGGTCACACAACTTCCCCTCTCTCAGATTTCTACTTTTTTTTTTTTTTTATTGTATCCTGATTAAATTGTTGCTAAGTCTCCCTTTGCAAAGGAAAACTGTATATGAACCCTTGGAGAGACAGTTGTAAACTGGAAAATCAACATGATTCTCATCAGGTAGTTTCCTGCTAAAGGAATAGTTTAATGCAGCTAAACAGCATTTTTGTGAGTCCCCCCAAACAAAGAAAAATTGTTACTGCAGAAATCTGAAACCAATAAAGAATCTTTAAAAGTCATGGAGAGACTTACTTTGGAGTTCAGAGATGGTGTAATGAAATCCTTATTGTCTGAAACAAAGCTTGTCTTTGGTTGGTGGTGAAGAGCTCTCTCCAGAGCATGAGGGGGAGAAGTATCTGTCGGATAGAATGGGGAAGGTTTGTTTAATGACTGTGTTACTCTAAGCTGACCAGAGCCTTAGTTTCACAGTGACACTTCAGAGCTTTCCTGAAGCAAACTGTAGTAGTGATTTGCCTTTTATTTCGGTAAGGCCCCACAGACTCTGCCGGCTTGTTCCCAGCCTGTGCGGCCACCCCCACCTCTCTGCTGACACAAGCTATTCATGCAGCCAGGCGGCGTGATCTGAATAGTGGAACTGATCTCATTCACCATCTGGCTGCATAAACAGCTGCAGCTCGATCGTGGGGGTGGCTGGGGAGCAGGAATGAGCTGGGGGAGGGCGAGAGGGCTGAGGATTGCCTTTCTTAGCAGCAGCGTTGGTTTAAACATACGTGCGTGTCACTATAGTCTGAGATAGAGAAGCTCCAAAGCAAATAATGAACCTGGGGTGAAGTACTTCATCCTTTTTCTCATATATTTGGGCACTGGAGTGGAAGGAGGGTAGGATCATTCCTTTACACCATTTAGCAAGGTGAGCTGTCATATGAGTACTAGCTGAATTTCTGAACGTGATGTGGGAAGACTGTGATGCTCAGCTTTGGTATCCTGAAAGAAAGTCCAGAACTTATTGCACTAAAATCCTAAGATTGTTCCACATTCCTGTTCCACATTCCAACACAAGATTCTCCTGCTCTAGTACTGGAGTCTACTGAAGACTCTAAACTTAAAAACCTTTCAGTGTTTGACATTGCTTTATTTCTTTTTGACTTTCCAATTATTGGGAGACCTGTTCATAGCACATTGTACCACATGGAATTAAAATACAGTTGGAGGATTTCTAGTCTCTAGGGGCTTTTGGATTCTTAAAATAAAAACTTTCAGTTCAAATGTTTAGAATTTCATACAGAAGGTAAAAGTTTTGAAAAGTTTTGCAGAAAGTTGATCTTTTTTTTAATAAGCAGCCTCGCAAAACTTTAAACTTGCTGGAGGCTCAACAGATGCAGTGTTTTAGAAATTGATTCTGGAAACCATAACCGTACCCGCTTTTTTAGTAAATATATGTGCATAAAATATCGGGTTTAATATATCAAGACATTAAATGCCTTTAGTAGATGCAGTTACTGTAAGCAAAAAGGGACTGAGTTATGATCGCTTGGAGATAAGTTTTCTGTTTTTTTACAGCCTTGAAATTATGATTAGAACATTGCCTTGATGTAGCTTTTCTTGCATTTCATGTTTGTAACCACAAGTTAGTAAGTTTGGGATTTAATTATATAATAGGGGCTGCACTGCATTTCTGTTTTAATGAAAGGGGTAATACAGCTCATGATTTCAGTTAATTTATGAGTCTAGTGGACATCTATCTATTTGCACTAAAATAAAAGTAAAGCATTTCTTTGTTAGCTGGATATGTATTTCACTGGCATCCATAATAGGAAATGTGAATTTATTTCTAATTGTTATTCATGTTTTATGACTAGATTATGAAGCAATTGTGAAGCTTTCAGATGGCTTTAATGGAGCAGACTTGAGAAATGTCTGTACTGAAGCAGGTATTTTCTTAACTCTTAATTCTGATGTGCTAAGTCTTGGTAAATGCTAAACAATTGAGCTGTTTCTCTGATACTTTTGTCAATGGATTAAAATCAGGAGGTCAAAAATGTTCTGCTGGAACACAGCGCTTGGTCACTGATGCTCATTTTTTGTATCCTTTTCTTAAGAGACAGCTAGCTTTTACGCAATAGAAATGTTAGCACCTGGACAGTAGCAAAATGCCAAAACAGTTGTATGTTTCACAGCATGTCACACATACCTGGACTGTTAACATCAGCAGCAGCATGACGATATGTCCTGAAGCTTCAGTGGAACAACTTGAGCAAAATATTTTTCTTCCAAGCTTCCTTATGACCTGTACAGTCACACAGAACTTGATTCTTCACATCCTCCCTGTAGGGTTACAGACAAGTCTTGTCAGGTCGGCAGAAAAACCAGCTGGGCATACCAGCAGTCCAGCTGAGATGTGCAGATCTGCTGCCAGTTAGGAGCAGGAGGACTGCATTCATGTGGCATTACGCCTGCTCATATCCTCTGCCATACACAAGCTGGATCCAGAGGGAGTTAGGTGGATTTGGGCACTATCCTGTGACATGCGTTGTGTAAAAAAATCTCTGTAGTTCAGGTTCAGCATGATGGGAGGAAAAAAACAGCCATTTCTGAACTGCAGCTGGCCTCTAACCACTTGTTGGCTGTACATCGTGATATATGTCATACTATCGCATAAGAACTGGATGATACGTTCCAGAAGCAGCGGTGTTACTCGTTTGTCTCCTTTTTGCGGAGCATTCAAGTCTCTTAGTACCTGGGTGACTGGAGAGTTAATACTATTTTATGCTTTTTTCGCATTATAAATTCATTGTCCACTTAGGGTTTGCCTGTGTGGGAAGGCTGACTTACACAAGGAATACACACTTGTAGTTCAAAACAAGTTATACATTCCTTCTTAGTGATCACCTAGTTCAGAAAGGTGATCTCACTGAAGTTTACTCTTCTTCCCGACATCCAGGAGCTGCATGTTGAAGTCTACATGCAGTCAGTGTAACTTGGATCCGTTTTCACTTTAATTTGAGTGAATCTTTTATGTACTGTCTTCTCTGTAGCGTTGCTGCAAAGAGCGTAAACTGATTCTTGCTGTTAAATTCTTCACAGGTATGTTTGCGATCCGTGCTGATCATGACTTTGTAGTTCAGGAAGACTTCATGAAAGCTGTTAGGAAAGTGGCTGATTCTAAGAAGCTGGAGTCCAAGCTTGACTACAAACCTGTTTAAATTAACCATATAACTTGTGATTGACTGCACACGCCATACGGGGTTAATAATGTAAAAAGAGAAAAATAATGTACCTCTTGATTATTATTGTAAGGTGTTTGTGTAATGTGTAGCTAGTAATTTGATAACACTAGTTGCAAGTTGGCTACAGAAGTGTGTTTTCTGTACAATTCTGAAATACAAGTTAAGTAAAATGTGTGGAGATGTGTTCTTTTAGCAATTATGGTGTCAATTTATAAATGCACCCGAATAGGTTAGCAGACTTTAAGAAAGTCAGTTCGTTTCTTGACTTCTTTTATATCAGTAAATTTCCTGCCCCCAAACAGTTTATGAATAAAATTTGTTTAAAACTACTTATCTCTGTGTACCTTCTCTGTAACTCTTGAAGCGAGTTATGTGTCTCCAGAATTTGAAGAGCAACTTTTCTCTGACCTGCCTGTGCCTTACATACCAAAGGGAGGGAACCCTTCCCTCAGCCAGAGGAGGGACAGGTGGTATTTACTCCTTTGCTGCGGATGTCCAGGAAAAGGATTTAGCTGAGGTAGTGTTTAATTATTACAAGATGTAAACAAGTCTTTTAAAATATTTTCTGTCTTCCCTTCTGCTAGGGTAACTCCTATCCTGAATGCCAGTTTATAGACAAAAGTATCTAAGTGGAGAAAATGGAGTAGTTTGATGCATAGAAGTTTTGATTACAGCTTTTGGGATGGTTGGGGAGATAACGCAAGATGGATTTCCTTTCCAAGTTCCCCTTTCAGCTGCTCTGTATACACAGGAACTGGCCAATATACTTTGAACCTGTGCTGCTTTACACATGTGGTGTACTTAACACTCCTGGAGCTCTGAACAGGGCTTTGCCTTACGAGGTTGGAATTTGGCTGTATGCAGGTTGCCTTTGTATCCCCTGGGAGTTGGCTGCTGCAGCTGTTTGAGTAATCCATGAAACAGAAATAAAAACGTAGAGGCTAAGAGGTTCTTAAGGGCAGCTGGCACTATGCCTTTTTCTTTTTTTTTTCCTAATCAGTTCCACCTTGAGGGGTGTGCATGCAGATTGACATACTGCCCTGTGCACCTTCCTGCAATGTTGGACTGGAACAGCAGTGTACTTTTGGCTACTTCTAATTATCCTAATTGGATTACTCTGGGCATGCTCAGCTGACAGACCAGTACATGACATTAACTCTAGACTTACCAGGACTGCTTACCACCATCTTCCCTGGTGGCTTTAATAGCCATGGGTTTATTTCTTTCCCCATCCCTCTGAGACAAAGCAGGCAGCGTAAAGTTTAAAAAAGTTACAACAGGACAGGCAACAATTTTTTCATGTTTTATGGCTAATGGTTGTTACAGACCTTTCTTCTGGTTAGTATAAAAACTTCCTACTGTGATTCTGGCAAGGGTGTAAAGATGCAAATCTGAATTTTAGTTTACCATAACACCCTTCGAGTGCAGCTCATAGAGAGCTGATGGGTCTGGGTGCTACAGCCATAAAAGTCAGTTTACGAGCACTGTGGTGTTGTAAACAGTCAGATGAGCTTCTGGTATTACCTTGGAGAAGGATAAAAGATGGCAAACTGTTTCCTGAAGCCCTGGGAGTGGTTACAGCTCATTTTTGAAGTTTGGACTTCAAGCAAAGGTCACTGATACCTGTCCCTGTTCCCGATGCCAGCTGGAGGTGGGAGCTGTGGTTTCGCTGTTCCTTTCTCCTTTGCCGTTTCATTTTTTGTCTTTCACTGGAAGGAAATTCCAGTGCTGAAGGAACGGTTCCTGAAATATGATTGTGAAAGTTTTCTCAAGGTGGAAATGAGCAAACAAGCAAAAGGTTTAAATAGGTTGAGGTGATACAGAATCCATCAGAGCACAGGCTGCCCAGAGAAGCTGTGGATGCCCCATCCCTGGAGGGGTTCAAGGCCAGGCTGGATGAGGCTTTGGGCAACCTGGGCTGGTGGGAGGTGTCCCTGCCCATGGCAGGGGGTGGCACGGGATGGGCTTTGAGGACATCTCTGGAAGCATTAAGGGCCGTGACATGGCGGGGAGCACCCCGAGGTGCTGTGGCAGCCAAGACATGAGGCGCTTTGGGCCTGAGTGTCGACGAGAACAGCCGGACCTTGATGGCCACAAACCCCTGGTGGGAAAAGAGCCTCTTGAAGAAGCTCTGATTGCGGTTGCGAGGAGTTAATTAACGAATTCGGGGGGCGAACGACTCTCCTCTGCCTGTGAGGAGAGGGGGGAGAGAGCGGCAGCGCGCGCGCCGGTTGGCGCCTCACAGCGGCCCGCGCGCGGCCCCTCCCCGCCTCCCGCCGCGAGCCGGCCCCGCCC
>VZTO01024948.1:16784-118966 GCA_013400615.1 Syrrhaptes paradoxus
AGGCCCGTTGGCGGCCCCGCCCCCGCACGCGGCGGCCGTTGAGGGGCGGGGCGGGAGGCGGAGGCGGTGCCGCCGCTGGAGCGGAGCCCGGGGGCGGGCGGAAGGGAGGGAGGGGGAGCGGCAGCGGCGGCAGCAGGAGGAGGAGGAGGGAAGAGGCGGCAGCAGCAGCGGCAGCTACAGCAGCAGCAGCATGGCGGCCGGGCGCGAGCGGCTGAGCGCGCCGCCGCCTCCTCCGCCTCCTCCTGCCGTTGCCGCCGCCGCTCCCCAGCCGGAGCCCGCGGGCTTGCTGCCCAAATAGCCGCCCTGCTCCGGTCCTGCCCCGCCCGGAGACCGCCCGGCCATGGAGCTCGCCAAGCCGGCCTTCCCCGCGCTGCCGCAGGCCAAAGAGGACTCTGAGGTGAGCGGCGGCGGGAGCTGCTGCCGGGGGCCGCCGCTCGGGCCCCTGCCTGAGGAGAACCCGCGCGCGCCCGGCCCCGCGTGGGGCCCTGTGTATCTCCCCCCCCGCGGGTCCCCGCTGCCCCGTGGGGGTGTCTCCCGTCTTCTTTCCCCCGCTTCCCCTGGGCCCAGGCCTCGCTGCCCGGCCCCGCTGGTCTCCGCCGAGCCGCGGGTCCCTCCTCTCCCCCCCGTACTGGGGACACCCCCGTCCGCAGGCGCTGTGCCCCCCCCCAGGGACCGCCGACCGCATCTTCCTGCTGCCCCCAGCTCCCTGCCTGTCTCCACTGCTCTCACAGACCCCCTTCCCTTCTGCGCCCCCCTTTAGGGTGCCACCGGCCTTTCCCCTCCCGCCTGCCTGCTCTCGTGGCTGGTAACGAGCTCTGCCTGCTGAAGAGGGGGGGCTGCTTTCATGGAAGCCCCCTCAGTTCATCTCACCCATCCCTTTGCCCTCTGGTGTCCCCCCCCCCCTTTGACTTTTGCCCTCTGATGGTGTGTCCCTCCCTTGCCTTCTGGTGGTGCGCCCCCCCCCCATGTAGCTTTTGCCCTCTGATGGGGTGTCCCCCCCCCATGTGGCTTTTGCCCTCTGATGGTGTGTCCCCCCCTTGCCTTCTGGTGGTGGCCCCTGCTCAGCTTGCTGTCTGATGTCCCCTCCGATGTGTCACAGCCTGCCTGTTTGCCACCCTTTTGCTTTCCGCTGCGTGTTCCCTCTCCCTTTGTATGGTCACCCGTCCTGTCCTCCATCTGCTGCTGGCTGTCTGCTTGCCCCTTTTTTATTTTTTTCTTTGTACGTGCAGGAAGGTAATGGGCTGCTAGCAGTGATTACCTGCATGTCCCCTTCCAAACAGTTGGTGTCTACTAACTCTTAGATACTCAAGAAACAATTTGACACTCTGGTGAGTCTATTGGAGAGGCATTTTTATGGGGTTGGAGAGCCAAGGCTTCTCTGCAAACTAAGACAGGTGGCAATGTCTGCTGAGACTAAAATGCACCCTGTGTGGTGTCAGAAGAGCTGGGTGTCTGATTTCTGAACTTGGCTTGGCTTCTCTGTTCTCACCCTGGATACTGGTCGTGTGTTTTCATGTGTCACAAACAGCCCTGAGTGTCTCGCTTTGGTCGTGTCAGATATTTAATGTAAAATGTCGCAGTGTTCATGCGGGAAGTTGGTAGTATCTGAGCTCTTCAGAGGTCTGTAGATTGTTGCGTGTTTCATGAACATCAGCGTTTATTTCTGTTTTCATGAGGTTATTGTTGAATGCTGTTGTTATGGTAAGTTACCTGAAATATGGAAGTTGCTGTGTTTGGGTGGGGTTTTTTTTGTTTGTTTTTATTGTCAAGATTTAGTACCTTCTTCACTTCAGAGCTGTGGAGGTCTTTACAAGTCATCTTGGTTGTTTTCAGAAAGTTGTAATCAGTTGATATCTGAATATAAACTACATACCGCCCTGTGAGGTTTATAATTAGTTTGGTTTTAAGTATCTTTCTTTCTGGAGAAACCAACCCTATTATCTATAGTTACTTCTGAAAACGGTTAACTAAATGAGGCTGGATGTCTTTTTGAACCTGTTTGTAACTAGAATGGCTAAAAAGGAATGTGTGGTTAAAATAGTTTTGAAAACAGAGGTCACTGCCAGTCTGACAACTCTTAGCTGATGCAAACTGAATTTGTAATCTAGTGCCCTTCAGAGTGGATTTTTTTTGCTTTTTTTCTGGCTGTATCTCTCAATAGTACAATGTATAGAATGTTAGAAATTCATGTGCTGCAAGAACGTAGTGGAGAAGTTCAAGGACTGTTTTTAAAAACTGTAAGTTTACTTTTTTTCCCCAACGCTTCACATCTTTGTCTGACTTGGTCTAAATACATTGGAGTATTTGGAGGAAGCAAAGAAGTTAAAGCCAGTGTGATAATACCAAGGATCTTGTGGAGCTAAAGCGTTAAGAGACTTCAGTCCAATCCTTACGAAGATCCTCTGGAAAAGCAAACTAAGGAAACTCAAATAATTCTTCCCACAAAATGTAGTTATTCACAGGGAAAGCTGAAGATCATCTCGTGTGTATTGCAGTGAGGAGGTTTTTCAGTGAGGAGCACTCTCTAATATTATTTCAGGAAGTTGGTTATGTATGGTTTAATGTTCTCTTGGTAGAATTCATTTCAAGATACTGGGGAGGGGAAAGGAGAGAGAACTTGGGGAATCCCTGGTTTACTTCCCGATGCAGGCTGTGGCAGAGTCAGTGCAACTTTGTTGTCATTTTAAGGCAATCTAACTGCCACTTCTCCAGCTCCTGTCTCCCGGCTGACACCAGTAACTATGTGACAGCTTTAATAACAACAATAAAAACCGAAAAGACAAATAGGAGAGCTCCTCTGGTTGAGTGCAGAGCTTCACGGTCCCTAGTGCTGGCACAAGAAAGAGTCGGAGAGCGGGCAAGGCGGTCTGTTGGGGAGGTGACAGCAGCCAGTGGCGGGACTGACGTAGGCAGGCTGCAGAAATGTTCTCTAGATAAATAATAGGTCCGGTTTCCAGCCTGTAGATTGTTTGCGATGTCCCTAATCCATACGTAGTATTACAAAACACTGGATTTTTTTAGGCTGTTGGTACTTTCTGGAGCTTGTGAAATGCCACGTTAAGGAATGTTGGTGATATTTCCCTGCTGCAGAGAGTTGTGCCTTCTTTGCATTTCTAATCTATTACCGTCTGAGCAACTTCGTTCTTCTGAGCACTCTCAGTGACATGTGTCACTTTGGTGTTTTTTTTCAGCAGGTTGTATGTACTTGAAGTTCATTCGGGTGGTGAAACCACGTTTGTTGTAGGTCAAGAACAGACAGGTATTGGCAAGCGTCTGCCACGCTCCAGTACAGGCGTGTGTCAGTGCTGGCTCTTGGTGCTTCCTCCAGTCCGTCCTCCTGTGCTGGCTGCAGTCTGGGTGAGTTGTCCAGTTCTGCAAGATGAGCTAATGAAATCTGGATGAACCACCTTCCGTCTTTTGCTGGCAACTCCATGGCAGTTAAAAACTGAACTCCTTTTTACAGGTCCTTATGACATCTGAGTGTTTTCTGCTTTTAATTTTTGGATGTTCAGCATGTAAGTCATCATTCTTGCAAAGCTTTTCTGGTATGTGCCGTGAATGTCTGTAAACTTCTACAGATTGGTCATAGTGAATAAGTCTTATGAGTAATAGTGATCGTATATGGCACAGAAATAATTTCTAAGCTTAGATTTATATGTCTTTTTCTAATATAGACACACTTTCCAAGATGAGGTCTCAAATTTTCTTTTGAGAAGTGCTGGGTTTGTTGTTTGTGTTTGTTTGGTTTTTTTTCTCTCCAATATAAAAGTGTATGGCTAAAGACCCGTTAAAAGAGGGTTGGGTTAATAACGGTGCATGCTGGCATATCGGTACTGAGACATCTTAGCACTTCTGGAAATAAGGACTGGAACAATTAAAGGAATTTAATGGAAATTATTTTCCCATTAAATTTTAAACAGAAGAAAAAAAGGATATCACTAGGATATATGAAATGGGAACACAGCAATAATTGCCAGTTAATATTTTTGTTAAAATGTAGCATATTTTTAGCATGTTTGCTTGCAAGCAGGCTGAGTGAATGAGTATTCATGATGCATTTAGGGTTTTTTTAGGACTCTCCATGGTTTTTGTAATGGAATTGTCAGCTTATTGACTAAGCAATCATATTTGCCTTTTTATTATGAGTGTAAAAACTGAGCTCTTTAGCACATGATTTTTGAAGAAATATACATTTCTTGACAGTTATACTTAGTCTGAAACGCTAATGTATTTTGGCTGCTTTTTAAACTATGCAGTAGTGCAGTTCATCTAAACATGAAACCAATTTCTTCGTCTTTTTTTACTCTTAATTTTGATAGGAAACACAAATAGCCCCCTTAAAAACCGTAAAGTGATTCCCCTCCTCTGCAGGCTCTTTAAAATAAGTAGGAGGCCTGTATTATAATATTTATCAACCCACATAATGGAGCAAAAATAAATGTAAAACAAATGCTAGGTCATGCTGGGAGGTGTAAATCAGGTGAAAGGTTTTGATCCAAACTCAGTGGGATACTATCAGACAGCTTTGCCTACATCAGAAGGAGTGTACCCTGGCAGCTGAAGTTGAGCAGTCTTGTCCGTCGTGATTAACTTACACCTCACATCCCTGGGAAGCCTGTTGGAGTGCATAGGCATCCACATAGATGTGGAGGTGGCTCACAACTGGAGCAGTTTGTAGAACTGGGGACTTAAAGCATGCTTTTTTTTTTTTCCTCTCTAAATAAGGATTGTAAGAACTGTACACTCCTTGGCTGTCTCTATATAGCCCAGCTCACTAGGCTTTAGTTTAAAAAAAAGTAGAAAGGCATGAAAAAGGATGTATTTACACCATTATAAACAATTCTAATAATAATCTGAATACAATTTTTCCTTTACTCATTACCAGTGAAACTTGTTCATTAGTGCTCGTTCTACAGATTCTTTGTGAAAAGCGAATCATCAAGACGTTTTATCGTAGTGAGTGGAGTTACCATAGGATGAGTGCAGGAGAAATACTACTAGAAAAAAATTCGGATGAATCTCAGCTTTTGTACAGGTCTATTTAAAAAGAAAATAATACAAAAAGTGTGGCAGTCCCGCCACTTGGCTACTTGTTTCATGTAAGCTGAAAGAATTCTGCCTTTATTCCTTCATTGTGCGTTAATAACAGCCAGTGCTGATGATCCCCTGTGCTAATTGCAATTTGCCAATCTACAGAGGTATCTTTTGGGCCAATGTTACAGGATGGGACAAATAAGAAACATTTGTTTCTCATCTATATTATGTTTCTGCTTTCTGTTTAGTTGCCCTAGTTTACTTTTTAACCTTTGCTGTGGCTTGTGTTTCTTGTTGCTAAAATAACGTTTATTTTCCTGTTGTTCTTCCTTCCTCTGTGTGCTCTGTCATTCCCACCTGCTATTTTTTTTTCTCTCCACCTTCCTGCTTTTGTATTCCTTTGTATTTTCAAAAGCAGGAGCTGACTTGGTAGACAACCAGCTTTGCTGAAAAAGCTGTTTTGGGCCATTATAGTGTTCTGAGCGTGGTGACCATAGGATTAGAAAACTCTGCGAGGCTGGGAACATAACCTCTCCCTTTAACCAGGCGCTGCTTTGGGTGTGCAGTACTGTCAAACCTTCCTCAGCCCTGCTAGAATAGCTCTGGTCTTCTTAATGCCATGAGCGCGTCTCGGGTGAACAAAAAGACTGGGCTTAATTTTCATATCTTGTATACCTGCACTAGGACTTCCACCTGGAAAAAAAAAGAAAAAAAAATGTAACCCTGAAGTGGTCAGGCGGTTGGACTAAATGATGTTGTAGGTCACTTCCCACTGAAATAATTCTGTTCTGTACATACAGAAATGCTTCTAACTGGAATAACTGTCCAAGAACATGAACCGTGACTGAAACTGAAGACACAGCTTTTCATTTCATTCTTGTTTATAGCTGATTTTGACTCCCTTAAAGTAGCATGCTTCGCAGTGATAGATGTGACAGGTTTCAGTAATATTCATATATCTCTCCTTGAATATATTTTCAGTACTTCATTTAGTTGTTTGTTTTCTTATTAAAAGATGGCAAATAAGTATGTTCTATTATTACTTTAGTATTTCATAATTTCTTTCACAATTGTTTTGTTCCATTTTACAAATGCCATTGGTGTAGTTGGCTTTACTTTTGTGCAGGTCTTTAATGATGCATTGGCTGGGAGTTTTTTTCAAAATATTGTCTAAAATACTTTCAAAACCAGGATGTGATCTCATTTAATTGTGTAAATTGGACTTAAAACTGCCTCAGAATTAAACTTTTGTGTCAAGGTAATAGTTAAGGGACCAGGACCCATCCACAATCCAAGCTGCAGCCTGCTAAAGGGAGGTGATGGTAGGTTGGCAGTTAATATAGTCATGCTCTCTGACTGTTCGATATGACACTGCTTGGCTGTAATTTTAATTTCCTGTACAGAGCAGTACAAAGTTATAGCCAAGAGATCAGTTGGCCAGAGCAGATGAAGGAATTGAAGCAGGTCAGGTCAAAAAAAAAATTGTCTGTCATNACTTTCAAAACCAAGATGTGATCTCATTTAATTGTGTAAATTAGACTTAAAACTGCCTCAGAATTAAACTTTAGTGTTAAGGGACCAGGACCCATCCACAATTCAAGCTGCAGCCTGCTAAAGGGAGGTGATGGTAGGTTGGCAGTTAATATAGTCATGCTCTCTGACTGTTCGATATGACACTGCTTGGCTGTAATTTTAATTTCCTGTACAGAGCAGTACAAAGTTATAGCCAAGAGATCAGTTGGCCAGAGCAGATGAAGGAATTGAAGCAGGTCAGGTCAAAAAAAAAATTGTCTGTCATTGCCATAACAGTTGTCTTCAGCTTTGATTTCACAGCCTGTGGAAGAATGTTGTACCAGGTTTGGAGGAGAAACTTTAGAGTGTTAAATCTTATATGAATATTTCACTAGACAGGGGAACAAACTTAGGCAAGAGGATTCTGACAGCACTGGATTTTTGAGGTATGCAAGGAACGATCAGTCATGCAGAAGTCTTGCTGTGATGAATTGTGATGGGAAGAGAAATCTTTACAGAGAGGTAAGGGGTGCTATTAATCAACAACAAAAGAGCTGTCCGAGTGTTGAAATAGGGTCAGAAACCTCGAGTGGTCAGGAAGATTTTACTGGAAGTTTTGTGTAGCTTTTCAAAAGGACTTGAGTAATGGTCTTGAAAGTGGGGAGAGTCATTGCAGATGGTGGCTGATGCCCAGTGATGCTGAGTGGGTAAGGGATAGCAGCTAAAATCTAGATAAGATACTTCTTGACATTGGATTCTCCTTCTTTAAACTAGTGATTTGATTTATTTTACTAGTTTTTTTTTTTCAGGACCTTTGGTAACTTCCTCCTTCTTGCAGGGCAGTCTGTGGCTTGCCGGCTCTACTAATTGTAAGGCAGCAGGAGTTTAACCATAATAATGAAAGTGCAGCACTATGGATTGCCTTTCAGCCAAAGCTGAGCTTCCACAAAGACCTTTTATACGTGAAAATTACATGGATCTTCAGACTCAAACTGTTGGTTAGGGACCAGTGAAGCGATGTCACGTATATCTATTTCACTATGTTCCTTTTGGTGAGGCACATGTGGATTGCATGAAGTACGTCGTGGTGCCATGTTGAAAAGCCACAGGCTTTGCTTTTGTGCAGACCTTTAGCATGGACAAGTCAGCGTCTGGGCTGTTAAACTAATTAAAAAATTCATAGTATGAATTTTATATGAAGTCCCAGCCAAGGTCGCTCTTTCAGGAAGAAGTCCATGTGTACGTGCATTTCCACATGTCCATGTAAGGTGTCACCTTTTTTTACCATTAAACTGTTCTTCTAAAGAATAACAGGTATGGCTATGGCAAAATATTGACAAAATAACCTTCACTGCTGGCAGAATAACTCCTGATGTAGTTTGGATATTGGTTATCTTTTCACTTGGTAGCTGCTCCATTCTGGGACAGTAGCTGAAGTGCTTCAGATAGTCCCTGGCATTTAATTTGTGCAAATACAAAACAGAGCAGAAACGTGCCGTGAACACCCTCAGCAAGACAGCTGAGCATCTTTAAAACTTGTCTGTCAGTGAATTACAGTCCAGTTTGGGAAGGTCTGTCAGAGGTGAGCGGCTCCTCTTTAAAACTTTGGAGCTGTGAGGGTGATTTTTTGCATTCCTTCTCTTTGCTTTTGTGTCTTGTGAGTATGTCTTCCAGTGAGTTGTTACTTATTCTGTAGAACCTACAAATACTTAGCAGCAAGGAGTCCTGTTTATTCTCTCCAGCTCTGGCATCTTCAGTTGTTTTCTTAGCAAGATTCTTGTATTTGGTCTGATAAAAAGAGAAACTTTCAGTCATGTGGAAAACATGGTTGATGGATTCCTTAAAGTGAGACCTCTGCTTGGGTTCAGTCTATATTAATAGATTATTTTTTTTTTACATAATTTTACATAAGATTTGAATAATCTTGCACTGTTTTAAAAGTTTTGAAGTGCTGTCAGGAAATTGCCGGTATCACACGTTTGGTAGTTCATGTACTTGTACAAAGAAAACATTTAATCTGAGACATTGTCTTTCAGATATTTATTCTGCAGCCTAAATCCCATTGGAAACTACCTTTTTGGCTTCTTGAAGAACATTGAACGCTCATGTCTGGGGGCAATACTGGGATTTTTGGCTTGTTCAGAAGATCTATGGCATCTGTTGTCTTTTGTGTTTTGGTTTCCTTTCAACTGTATATGACTCAATTTTTGCCTGTTTATTTTGCACAGCTTGCAGCTGTTGGGACTATCACAGTTTCCTACTTCCAATACATTTGAAAGGAATATTTGTGATGTATTGTTAAGTCCCCTGGACCAAAGGAGTGAAGAATGTGTGTTTTCATTGTGCTCTGGATTGAGACTTTTAAATTCTACAAGTATATAAATAGAGTAATAAATCCACTTAAGCACTTGTGTACTCCTGGAGTGTAGCATAAGCTCTTTGGAGTTTTATAACTCTTACTATTGTTTTTATACGTGGACAAAACATGGCTTTTTTTTGCTTTTTGATGAGTGAATTATGCCTTTGTATATGCAGTGAGACAACAGGGTTATGCTAAAACACTCTTAGGTCAAACCTCAAAGGATACAGTTCTGCAAAATAGTATCCTTTTGTCACCGGGTTTCTACTTTCTACTACCAGGAGCTTTTCTTACTGGAGCTTGCAGAAATAACCCAGGCTACTTCTGTGTCTTCAGCAAAGCCCATTCTGGTGCATTTTATTCCCCTGCTTGTATCACCATTTTAGGTAGTATTCAAAGAATTGTTTTGAGTGGATTAATGTTTGTTTGCTTTCTCCAAAATACTGTCCCAAATTCCATTCAAGTGGTTTCTAGAATAACTTTCCTGATACTCAAATCCTTTATGATTCCACTACCAAGAGCTAGCAAAAGCTCGCTGTGTAACTGTGTGTGTCTGGGGGAAGCACTGGATTTTTCTTGTGTGTCTCAGTAAAAAAGAAGGTTAATGGGAAATTGATGCTGCTGGTACAACTGCAGGTGTCAACATGGATAGTGCTTCAGTTTGAGGGTCTAGATATTTCTTGGTGTAATCCTGACCTCACTTCAGAGGTGGAATATTTAAACTTTAACTTTCTCATAGTTTTGAGGAGATTGGAACATCAACAAGAATGCCATATGGCAAAGTTTTTTCTTAGCTGTGTGGCACAACCAACAAAGTTACATAAAGAATTGTGTGCAGTCTGATTTGATATGCTTGACTATTTCCTTTTTTTTATCTCCAGCTGGTAACTGTGATCTTAGATACCACTCCTTTGTGTGTGAGGGTCAAAGAATGAGTAAGAGTCTGTTAATAGAGGACAGTGGGAGTTGTAAAGAAGGAAAGACAGGAATAGAGTCTGCCTGAGCATTTTTCTGTTCAGCTTTGGCAGTTCTGTAAAATGGAGCAAAGGATGAAAACATTGATCCTGGCATTTGTTCTGGACAGTTCTGAGTTGGATGGTAGTAAATAATCGGCTCAAAGGGGTGGTTCCCGAGTGGTGAACCTGCAGTATATAGTGGGTCTGAGACCTGTGGAAGGGTGTGATGTGCTAGGTGTGAATGAACTGACGAGGAGTATCCTGTCCTTGCGGCTGGACACAAGTGCATGCATTTACTGTGCAAGGATCCCTCCCAGTGTAACTGTCTAGGGTGGAGAAAAGTGGAAGTTCTCTTGAATGGCTTGCTATGTTCATGGCGAACATCAGTTTCTAGAACTGCTAAAGCTAAATCCTGAATATTCAAAATAAAGTTAGTTTGGATGTATTAGGTGGGGCACTGTAGATTTTAAGGGAGTTACCTGCTGCACTTGTTATCTTCCAACTGTGTTTGCAGTGGCTGTAGGAATGTACCAGGAAAGGAATTTTTTTGCTTCTGTGGCTTAGTACAGGATGTTCTAAAGCTCTTTTCCTTTTTCTTTTTCTTCCCCTCCTCACTCTAGAGGGAAGTTTCTAAGCAGAAAGCTGAGGTGTGGATGCACAACACACTGGCTGTTCTGCACAGGCTTTGTCACTGCTGTGGAGGTTTCTTCACGTTAGCTTTCAAAATAGTGTTCCTTGCACCTGAGTGTTACTGGTATCCGCGTGGAGAGTTAGCAGTAAGCATAAGCAACACCCTGGGTGCATAGCAGAGAGCTTGTACAGTCTGCAGAAAATAGATTTTGATTATTTTAGATAACATACGTATCTAGATCTCTGCCTGAATGTGTTTTTCTCTTTTTGTATATATGTAATTATTATTATTTTTTTTCTTTTTAAGGATTGGACCTATCCCATGAGGAGAGAGATGCAGGTATGACACACTTCCATTTACATTTGAGTCAAAACCCATGGTGCGTTCAGAAGGAAAAAGAAAGTGTCCTACAAAAGAGCTGGTATGAAAATCAGTCTTCAGGGGTAAAATGTCAGGCACTGCCATGGAAGAGATGTGTGAGGACTGCCAGCTTAGAGTGCAGCTGTGCTTGGAGCCCTGTCATGCAAGTACTGAAAAAAAAAAATAATTTTGTTCTTTTCTTCAGAATTCCTAAAATACTGCATTTTTGTTTTTATGAATATTTTTTAGAAGATGATTGCTAAAAATGTATTGGAGCTTTGCTTTTTTAACTTAAATTTGGTTGGAACTGTTCTCAAGTAGGACAGGCGATTAAAATTTTCCTACCGTGGTGTCAGCCAACCATGCAGAAGATAAAATCTACAGACCTACATGTCTTTATTGGTGGGGAGATAAATGGTTAAAAATTGATATTTTCCTCCTACTAGGACAAAGCTAGAAGACTTACCATGCATGGATCTTTTTCCATGAGAGTGATTTGGAATTAATTACAAGGCATGATTATATACAAAGTTAGAGTTCCCTTCATTTGATCTGGGGCTGGGTATGGTGCAGTAATCAAACTGAAACTTAGTCCAAATAAAGGACTCGATTCCTGTTCCAAAACAAGATCCCCTGTACAAAGATCAGGTTTCTTTTATTTTGCCAAACCGATTTTTTTTCCCTGGTCCTGTTATAAATGACACTCGATAGCACATCTCTCACTAACATGTAAATTACTTGTTTCCATGGCCATAGTCTGAGTTGTGTGCAATGTATTATTTCAAATAATTTCGAGTTGGTATTAAATGTCTGTTTTTCTGCTCCCCCTAGGAAATTTTACCTGGGTTATTTTTAGGCCCATATTCTTCAGCTATGAAAAGCAAGGTATGATTTTCAAAATAGTGTCTCGTAAGGAAACTTTGCTGTGGTGAGTTGTTACTGTGGTGATACGTTCAAGTATTATCTATACAGGTATAAATTTGTTTGTAATCCTGAACTGGAACATGAAAGATGCCAGACAAGAAGTAATACATGGTGTATTTATGGGATGGTCCTTTTAGGCTGCAGGATTGTTGGACTGGGACTCGTGTTCATGGCTCTCTTTTCCAGAGTGAATCTGAACTACCACCTTGGGCACATCCTGGGCCCGTTGACGCTTATAAGACTGTGTTTGCCTTAGTGATCTTGTGAGCTAAAGGGTTGCTTCAGGGGAAAAATGAAAAAGAACCTTGAATGATTTTTCATGTGGCTTGAAGTTCTGCATATGTTCGTACACACCCACAGTTCAGCTAGTCAGCTTTACCTGCTCCTTACAAACCAGAGGAAAATGCAAGTTTGAAGTGACTTTCACACCAATTGCAGTGAGCATTCATGTGTGAGCTTTTTGCATTAAAATTGAGTCGTATAGTTGAGCTTGTATATAATTTTTCTTACANGGCAGAGCCAAACAAGTTGATCTAATGCCTTATTTATTGCTTGTTCTTTTTATCCCTGTTAGGATTGATTTTTTTTTTTTTTTTTTTGCAGCTCCAAATGGTTGTGTTTTGTCTCTTTGGAAGACAAAATTTTTCACACTATGCTTTTGAATATTACAAAACTAGCTCTGATTTTCCTTGAGGACATGATATCGCTCTCTTATGTGTTTAAGTATAGCTTTTCTTTTTATTACTGTACAATAAATTCAGTAATTTAAAAAAAACTGTTTATTTTTTCTTTTTCCACAGCTACCTAGGCTGCAGAAACATGGAATAACCCATGTAATATGTATACGGCAAAACATTGAAGCAAATTTTATTAAACCAAACTTCCAACAGTTATTTAGGTGAGAAATGATTATAAGGTGCAGATCTGCAAACAATGAAAAGTCTTACTTTTAAAAACCTTACTCTGTGTTATTGAGATTTATATGTGTGTGTTAGTGTCCTTTCCAAATATTTTCACATTGTCAAAAGTATTTGAAAAGCGTGCTAAGGTGTAGGAAGGCCCTTAAATCCAAACCATTAAGTTTGTTAATCCGTTCAACTCTAGACAAAGACAGCACTGCAAATGAGAAGTATCCATGAGTTTAGAGTGACTGTCCTCAGTTCTGAAGTTGTTAGTTCTGGATACACTTTGTCCTGTTAGTAAAACATTTGAGGTAACTTAGTCAGAATGTGTGTACCTCTGAAAAGGTTGCTTAGACCCCCAGGAAAGAACACTGGCCCGTATTTACAAACTGATGGGGAGCATATGAGTATGCAGTACACTGCTTTCCAAAAAAGCTGAGTCACCTGTAGCATAACACTTGTGAATTTCTTGGTTGCCCAGAGAAGCTGTGGATGCCCCATCCCTGGAGGGGTTCAAGGCCAGGCTGGATGAGGCTTTGGGCAACCTGGGCTGGTGGGAGGTGTCCCTGCCCATGGCAGGGGGTGGGACTGGGTGGGCTTTAAGGAACCTTCCAACCCAAACCATCCTGTGGTTCTCCCACTCTGAGGTGATTTTGCCAGGGGATGTTGGAGAAGGTTCTTCACTTGCTTCCTCATCAGGACAGCTCAGGAGGTTGCTTGTTTGTAGGAGCTGTGGATCTCAGACCAGAAAGTGAAGCCGGGTGGATGGTGCTGGGCTCCTGCAGGTCTGAGTTTTGTAGCAGGGTAGAATCAGCTGTATGTGGACAGGTGGCAGCAACTCAGTGTGATTGTGTACTCACAGCAACTGTTTTCATTGTAGGTATTTAGTCTTGGATATTGCAGATAATCCAGTTGAGAATATAATACGATTTTTCCCTATGGTAAGTATTTGTACGTTGATGTGAATGGACTGGGAGTGGACTTGCCCAGTGAGAGTTTTCTGGACTAAGTTACCCGTTTCAAATTGGGCATACCCAGTCTGGGGCACCTTTTAAGTGACCTTCTTATTGCCACTTTAGTGAGTGTAATTAACTCCTTTTTACAAGTATAGAAACAAGAGTTGTAAGAACTGTATGTTATTATGGTCACAAAAAAAAAGAGAAGAAATTTTTCTCAAAAGAAAGAAATCAGGTCATGGGAGAATGCCAGAGAACTTGGCCTGTAGGAAACTTAATTTTTGAGCCCAAGAGTATTTACATCTCTTGTATCAAATACTGAAACAAATTCAACAGAAAATAGTAACTATATGGTGTTACTTTTTACAGTGTCTTGAAACATGTTTGCTGTAGAGGAACTAAGTTAAACAGTACCCATTAGATACAAGTGTCAGTCCAGGCCACCTTGGTGTTGATGCTTGTGGAGGTTTTTTGTCGTTTGTTTTGGTTTTGTTTTTTCTTTTATTTTTTTTCTTCCCCCAACTGTTAAGCAAAGATGTCTGGAAGTTACTTTTTATTGTAGTGGCATAACACATGACATAATGAATGTAAATAACACACATACTGCATTTTTATGTGTTTTTGTTTCTGGCTTCACACTACTTTTAAATAATACAAAAGAAATACATATATAAGTCCAGGTGAAGTGGTGTCTATAAACAGTGCATTTTTGTCACTGTATATAAAGACTGATTCAAAAATTCTACCAAATTTAAATGCAAGTAGCAGTAACATCTAGAATAATCTGAAACTTTGTCTTTTTTTTTTTTCTTTGCAGACTAAAGAATTTATTGATGGAAGTTTACAAAGTGGAGGTAAAATCATATTAACTTTTTTCCTTCATTTACTAATACATTGTTGTTAAAGCTTTAAAACTAAGTGTTTTGTATTATAGGCTCTTAAGTGTGAGATGTTCTTAAATTTCAAGTTTTATTGTGCTTGACTTGAACTATATCACACAAGTTGAGAGCAAAGTGTTCTTTCCTTTTGCCTCTGACTGGAAAACAAACCTCTCTGTGTGTCTGTTTTTTTTCACTTTAAACACAACCGTGTTCTGTGCAGGAGTTTTTTTATCTCCTCTCTAATGTAGGGCCTTGAATCTGCGTTGTGGTCCTGGAATGCAAATTCTCTTACTGAAAATCCTCAGAGGAGCAGGAATCCATCCCAGGGCAGTAACAGACAGTGTAGTTAGTAATCTAGAGTGAAGAAAGACACATTATTCTTGAGATGTAACTTCCTACTGTGTAGTTCTCCATAACAAGAAAAAACTACATTTCAATGAATTTTCTTCAGTCTTTACAAGTATGGTTGGTTTTAGTTGTGTGGTTTTTTTTTTTTTCCTTTCTCAGGAAAAGTTCTTATGCATGGAAATGCAGGGATTTCTAGAAGGTAGGAATCTATCTACCCTGCTTATTAACTTTTTTTAAACCACTAAATTATATTTTAGTAAATTTTTTTGTTTCTTTTCAGTGCTGCCTTAGTAATTGCATACATAATGGAAACATTTGGGGTGAAGTACAGGTAAGAACAGAGCGTGGTCATGTAGTTAACCATTTGTCTGAAAATGCTGAAGTGAGAGAGCACTTTAGTACAGACAAGTCTGATATGTCTGTAGGTATTCATTTTTAAATTCAAGTGGTATAACAGAATAATTTCGGAGCGAACAGAAACAGTCGTGTTGATGCATGAGCCAGTTGTTACCTACTGAGATTGAGTGAAGACTTTACATGGGGCAGGTTATTTCACTTAACTCCACTGCAGGTTTGTTTACATCCTTTCTTTAAGAAGTACGTACCTGCTGCTAATGGAAATGGGATACCAGCCTCTGTAGATTCGTGCCTGGCTGTGAAACTATAGGAGAGGCCCCAGGAGGCTGTTCTAAGTAGTGCATTGAAAACAGGCCAGCAAGCTGGAGACTGGAGGTGGGGGTGGGCAGACAGGGTGTTACAATTACTGCTTCCTATTTTGCCCAGACAATTTCAGTTATACAGTGCTGAGGAGTGTTTAGAGGTGGTGTATTTCCAAAGAACTGATAATTGAAAGAAACACCCCTGAAACCTCAGAGACTTTTATCAGGGTCTGTTTTCCACTGAAGTATTTTCTCTCTTCTTCTTAAGGGATGCGTTTACTTACGTTCAAGAAAGAAGATTCTGTATTAATCCTAATGCTGGATTTGTCCATCAACTTCAGGTGACTTTGTTTTTTTTTTATGGTCATAACTCCAAAGCCACTTCGTGGATTATCTTCCTGCAAAACAGCCATTTCTACTTAAGCTTAACATTTACTGTGAAAGTATGTTTCAAGTCAGTGTCAGCAGCCATCACAGAGCTTGGGAGGAAGATGAGTCGATACCCTACTTCATTAGACTTAAGCCTTCGACAAAGCAAATCCAGGAATGGAGAGAAATAAAAATCCTATTTTGTGCAGTGATTAAGAGGCTCAGAGACAGCTTAGTTGGTGGCTAAGGAAACTGCAAAGTGAGTATTGTAGCACACACCAGTGCTGCTTCTTGACACTTGCATTCATAGGTGACAAAATCCACAAGTCTGAAACAGCAAACAGCAGTATCATGAAGTTGCTCTATCATATTCCAGGAGTTTATTGGGTAAATAGACTCCTGGAGGTGGACAACAGGACACTATGTTGAAACAGATTTGCAGTGTCTGCTATTACTTACATGTCTGGCAGCAAGATGATTGAATATCTCTTGAGTTTGTTGTCTTGTTTGTGGTGTTTGTTTTTTGGGTATTTTTTTTTCTTTTTAAGAAACTCCCGCGAGGAGTTGTTGTGTAGTGCTGAAAGCATGCCAGGTCACCAGAACACAACTTGAAGGCTGTGTGTGGTTTGTCCTTGTAACAAATCTCTGAAGCTACTGTTTGGTTTGCTGCTGCTGTCTGAATTGCCTTCTGGGAGCAACAGGGAGTTCTCTGAACACTCACTGATTTTTTTTTTTTTTTTTTTTTTTTTAATGAAAGTCTGCTCTCTTTATTAAAGCCATTTCTTGTCATCCTTTAAGTTTTCTTTTGCTCTGTCTTCCTGGCAGGTTTGTTGTTCATGTCAAAGCAACAAAGATCTCTCCTCCTCTAAACTCTCTGCCTTACAATAAGATGCTCTCTAGTCTGACCTAGGGAACTCTCTGAATTAGTCCTTCTCACCCTTACAGAGCATTCTGACAAATTAATAACTATGTATTATTAAACTTTTTCAGGAATATGAAGCCATCTATCTAGCAAAATTAACCATCCAGATGATGTCACCACTGCAGTTGGAGAGATCCCTCTCGGTTCCACCTGGTACCACAGGTCAGAAACCCCTCCTGTTGTGTGTGATGCTGCCTGTCTTACCTGCTGTTACGAGGTGACTTTTGCTCTCCCTAAATAACCCCCCAGCAGCAGCCAATCTCACACTTCTGAGAAGGAGATGGCTGCAGTTGGTGTTGAAAGCAGACAATGTTCATGACATAATTAAAAATAAGCAGCTGCTTTGAAAAAAGATTTTGCTATGCCACTAAGCAGATTGGGATTAGGGCATGTAAAAAATGTTTCCTTAATCACAGAGGTGTGCCTGAAGCAACCCCTGCCAAAGGTCAGTGAAAATAGAGTTTCAAGGGAGATGGTGGCTTCCTCGAAGTTTATCTTCCATGGGAAGAACAGCGCTGTGAGCAATTGGCTGTCTAAAAACTGAATGTCTTCAAAGGGCAGAGTCCCTGCAAGAAGACATTAATAAATGCCCTGTGTTCCTACTCAAAGCTGTGTATTATTGGAGATTATCTTTCCAGATGTATCCTCCTTCCTCTTTCCTTTTGCAGGAAGTTTAAAGCGAATGCATGAGGAGGATGAAGAACTTGGAACCATGCAAGTGGCAGCAGCACAGAACGGATGATACTTGAGGACAAGCACTCTTTGTATTATGAATTCCTGCCAAGAAAGGTGAAGAAAATTAGGGAAAAAGAATCAATAATGCAAAATGATGAACACACACATAGCTTCTTTTCAATTACATGTTGCTTTCAGATGTACATCTGCCTCTGCAACACACTAAGCATCATTTTTAAGATGTTGGACTTCTTGAATGAATAGATGGCACTGATTGTTTTACTCCTTTTTTACACTTTACAGTTTTATTCTAAACCAAGATTTTTGGACTTGCAAAGAGGTATTATTGCAATAATGCACTTTTCATACTTGAAATTTCTTTATTTGTATGATATAAAGTTATTACTTTAAACAAAATGCAAGCTGGGGGGGGTTTGTTTATAAAGTTATTTGTGTAATTTATAACAAGAGACTTTAGTAAAGAAAAAGTTTGCTAAAACTCACCTTGTTCTCAGAATATGTTATGGTTATGCTTGTAGAAACGTGCTTTATGAACTGCACTATGCACCACTACTGGCAACTGAGTGATCTAATCAGTATTTAACTCATTATATATTGAGTTATTTTGAGCCTGATGCTCTGAGACCAATGTAAGAGAAAATACTGTTCTAAAAATCTCTACTTGTTTTATGCAAGTTAAACTTCAGCAGAGTGCTGATTAATTACTTAATAAAACAGTCATGTGCTAAGTCAATACAGAGAGCAGCTACCAATTTTACACCCATCAAGACTGGATTATTTCAGCTAGCATTAAAAAGCTGCTTGTTAACTTAGTTATAAGTTGATTTAAGAAATTGAACAAGCCAGTATGGTCCATTTATCCACTGGCCATCATAGTGTCAAGACCTAAAGGATTCTCTTCAGCTCTTCTAAAGCATTAGAGTCTATTAAGGCCACACATTTGTCAGTGCTTTAGAGTTTTCAAATTGGCAATTGCCAAGGCAGTTCATGCAGCTTTAACTCTGCTCCCTTCTCGCTGTGGTAACCACTGGTTGTGCAAGCACAGCCTCTGTTCGGCATCTCTGCTTGATTTGCCAACCAGCCTGTTGCATAAAAGAGAGGAATGAAATGATGGCTCCTTCAGAGCACTGGGATGACTGAGCAAATTGCAAAGCTGTTAGCAGAATTTGTGTCTTTGGGAAATCTGGTCTTGTAACTACACTGTATTTTAACAGGGGACAGGTGGGCTCAAGCAAGTTGAGTCAGTGTAAGAGACATCTGGGGATCTGAGCATCCAGCTGTCTCCCTGTGCTCTGATACAGCTGCGTGGGAAGGGTCAATGTCCTCTGCCAGCCTGGGCACTGAGGGCAGAGTGACAGCCTGGGGACACCCTCTGAGGGCAGATACCTTTGAATTTGAAGGGATGAATCTAAACAGCGAAGCCATTTTGTACCAAGGGGATCTCTCCTGATGCTGCTTTTTGCTGGAGGATCATCCAGCACCTTGTTTACTCTGTAGGATCCTGTTTGTTTTGCAGGAGTTCTGCCTCACTTTGTGTATTCAAGGCAAGTTGACCAGGCCTGTGGCTCGCTGATCTTTGATCCTCTGCCTTGTCTTGCAGCCCAGCAGTCCCTCCAGAGCAAGGCTGAGCTCTCAGCCTGTGTCAAGGCTACTTAGCAACCTCTCACAAGTAGTTAGCAGATTCTGGTTTGAAAAGTAGTACTGCCTGGGTTAAAGTGTGCTGCTGGAACAAATGCTGGTGACACCTGGGGAGGAAATCCTCCGGCAGTAAGTCAGGGCTCGTAGCTGAGCCAGCACACCTGGGTGAGGCTTTATAGCCCCATAAACTCTTCCCATGTTGAATGTGAAGGCCCAGGAGTGCTGCGTACAGGGAGGGTTCACAGCTTCAGTGGGGCTGAACCAGCATCAGCAGCACTTGCCCTTTACTGCTGTCTGTCCTCTGCCACTGATGTTGGTGATGGAGCAGTGCAAGTCCTTCAGAAAAAAAAATATTTAAAAATGTATGGTACTTAGGAAATTTTCAGCTTGAAAAGAGAAGGTATTACTGTTATTTCCTTAATAACTACAACGTGTCAGCTTTAGGCTGACCGGCTAAGCGTGCAGTGCTGGTTCTGCAGTTAGAGGGTTTATTATGGGCTGTTAACTGACTCTCTTTAAAAGAATGCTTCTGGGGCTGTTGGGAAATAAGAGTCTCCAGTGTTTTACCACTTATCCCACAAGGCTGCCACATGGCTGCAGTGGGGTTTGTGGATGGCTGTCTCTCTTGCACAGCTCGCCAAATGCTGCTAGCTACTAGCTTCTGATGAAATAAGGCTGGGAACCAGAACTTCTGCGTGAAATTGCTTTCTGTTTCAGCTCCCCTGGGGTCCCTTGGGAAGGGGTAGAGATGACACATAGATAGAAGAACACTCTTGATTCATCGAACTAGCCCCTGCCAGAGAGGCTTGTTTGTGTGTCGTTTGGTTCTGTTATCTCACTGGGGTCCTGGTGTGTCCCTGGGGAGACTGTCTCACAAACTAACAAGCTTCATGACTAATGATTTTCCACCAATTTTTTTTTTTTTTTCATGCCATTACCCCCTACTGCTGTTTTCTACAGTCATGCTGGTCTGTCTGCCTGCTGCCTTGCAGATAGCAGCCTCTCAGATCCTGAGGGATTCTGAGATTAGTTTTCCTCATATCTATTATTAAGCTTTTATTTAAAACATCTGTCTCATTTAGCTTACGGGTAGTAGGTAATTACTGTTTGAATTACTGTTTGCTTTCTGGGGTTAAACTACAGGTGGTAAGTGGCAGCAGGAGTCCCTCACTGTGGCCCTAGAGTAGCAGTAGAAGTTGAAGTTTGTTTTTTTTCCCCTTCCCCAGGTTCAGACACAAAGCTGCAGTACCCAGATCTCTGGGGATCCACAGCTGTATGTTAAGGTGCTAAAGTTCCCAGCTTAGAGGAAGCACAGTGAAGAAGCTGGAGATCTCTTCCTCAGGGGGTGAGAGTTGTTACCCAAAAAATGAAATCCCAAGGAGGAGGTAACATTAAACCTCTGGAGAAGCTGGTAGTTACATTATGGTTGATTTCTGACAAGATCCTTGGTTCCTTCGCTCCTGGGAGAGAGAGATCTTGCTCTTTCCTGCTGAGCCAATAGTAGATAAATTAATGGGGCTTCTCATAATGTATTTTAGCTAAATATTCTTATTTGTGGCATTTTCCTGGTTCCTGTGACAGTTTAAAATACAAATACTGGTGTACTAGCTGTTCTTCCAGCTGGCTGGGGCATGCCTGCAACCACGGTGGCAGTTGCAAGTCCCCAGTCTGGGTGGTATCAGCTCTCCAGCATCTGCCTGCAGTTTGTAGATATGTTCAGGGTGTTTAGCACGTTTCCCCGTTACGCTTCCACAGCCTGTGCTGGTACCAGGCCAATTCCTAACCTGCCTTCCCTCACAGGTTCCTGACAGCCTAGCCCTTAGCCAGGNGCCCTGCAGCTCACACCCATGAGCCTTCCCTCACAGGTTTCTGACAGCCTAGCCCTTAGCCAGGTGTGACACGGCAGGTGACAGTACCTCTCCTCTCCCACCACCGAGCTGCTGTAACTGCTGTTTCCACAGGGGTTGCAAGGTTGGGATTGTCACCTTGGGTACAGAACAAAGAGCTCTACAAAACTACAGCGATGCTGAGGAGCTGGATTCTGCCCAGCAGAGGCATTGTCATGCAGCCACAAAACCAAGCTTTCACCCTAATTCATTTGTTTTACAATGATCTGAGCTGGGTACACAATCACCTGCACTTGTGCTAATCTTTTCATTAACTTTTCATTAATGAGGGCCTGGAGCTATTTAGATGGTGTAGATATCATGGAATTCAAATAATCTACTTTAAATTAGTGGAAGTTCAGAATTAATTAAAACTGTGAAAGGCACAAAAATCCACTTCCATCAGCTGGGTCAGCATAAAGCAGTCACTGACTTTCTACAATTAGTTCAGAGTTGGAGCTCAAAGCCACTTAAATTTTCTGTCTGGGAGAAGCCCTGCAAACACTCTTCAGCAAACCTGAGTGCCTAGGCCCAAGTGCTGGTCTGCTGGGGAGAGCAGGGGCATGAAGAGGTTAGAAACTTCAGCCTGGCTCTGAGATGTTTTCTCCAGGTGTGGTCCAGGCAGGGCTGGGCTTGTGTCCCTGGCTGTGAGCAATCAAGCTGGGGTTTGTGCCTGCAGATAAAGGCTCCACTGCCAGAACAAGCCCAGCCTTTCCTTGGAACACTTGCTTCATAAAAGTCATACTTGCAAAGATGCAAATCTCCATCGGACACACACTTAAAATCAGTATCTCAAAAAGTGTTCTTTTCAGTTGAGGGAGAGGAAGACAAATGCATTTGCAGCAGGCAGTACTGCTCTGAAAGACAAGAGGTGCACGCTTACTTGATACCTGCCCCTGGGCACCACATAGCAACAAGAAAACCAGACCAGAGTCATTGGGCAGTCTTCATTTATTCAGCTTCAACAATGATTTTTTTAAAAAAATAATCAATAAATAAAACAGACATGACCAAGGAAACACTATATCGAGTGGAGTACCATCAGGAACATTAAATAGAAACCCCACCACAGCTTAAAGTAGCTCTCCACACCACAATGAAAGAACATTTTGTAAGGCCTAACTGTTCACAAACAAGACTGGTGTTCTGTACGAACTTTCACGTATTTATAATGCCCTATTCATAGACGTAGGATTTGTCACTCTCTTCGCACAAAACACTACTGTTGAAACCAGGGCTTTGTACATTATTTGCTTGCCATCACTGGCAAAAGTGCTAAAATCATTTAACCAATCTTCTAGCAAGAGGGATGCTCCAAAGCAGCAACAGTCCCTGAGGACCAGGATGAGGGGATTTCTCTGCTGGTTGGCTGTGCCCTGGGCATAAGCTGTCACCAGCAAGCCCCCAGCCCTCCTGGCCCTCAGGAGTTCAAGTACAGCGATGGGTGAAGCTGAATGCATCACTGCTTTCTTACAGACACAGGCATTAGCTGCCAATCCCAAACCACCTTCCTGTTAAGTACTAGCGAGAGCCCCACTAAAGATGGGGTGTATTCTTTATCAGACATTCCAGTTTCCCAGTTACCTTTGCCCTGTCGCAAACCATCAGGTTATTTTTGTCAGAAAAAAAGTAATTATCCTGAAAACAAAGTTATCAGCTAAAGTGCAGGACACCCCTGTAGTGAGAAGTACACATCCATTTTCAGACTCAACATCAGCTTTAGCACAGCCCATAAGGATTTTTCCCTACCCACATGAACAGTAACAATTCAGTTTTGGAAAACAGTGCCTATAAAACATCAACAGCACTTCAGTGAGCTTTCACGGAAAGAACAGAACAAATGCCCATTCTGTATCACTAATTCTGCGTGAGAGAAGCATCATTCTTCCTACCTGAGCTACGTCACCCTTCAGTGAAGTACAGACAGGAGAAAAATCCCACAAGCTGTACTTTGGCTACCAAGAAGCAAAGCGCAAACCTTTAGAAAAATACAATGCAAGAAAAAATTTGAGATAAAAATATATACCTTTGGTTAAAAACCATCCTTTTAACAAGAGTCCTTTGTCACTCAGAACAAAAAAGCTTCACTTAGACTGAACAGTAGTAAAAATTAGTTCTAAGAGCTTATTTCCTAACCCAAAGGACCCTTCTAAAATGTCAATAATTTCTTTTTTTTGCAGAATTTATACATTTGATGTTCATTATTTATAGGGATTGTTATATTTGCAGCAGTAAACTATGTAAATTTTCCACGAAGAGAATGTTTGTAGGACAAGCTCCTCCACCAACAGTCTTTAAAAAAAAATAAAATTACTAGAAATTCTTAATTAAAGAACCGTTGAAACATGTAGTTTTCTTCAGATACCGAATAGCCAAACTTCTTGTAGAAATCCACATTTTTTGGCAGACACTCAAGTGTAATTTTGTAACAGTTCAGTCTCTTACTTAGCAGTGTAAGAGTGGACGTTAATCTGAAAAAGACAGAAAACCATCAGTTAAAAAAAATGGCCCTGAACGCTGAATCAATTAACATTTAATTAGCTAAAGTTATCAGCCCTACAATACTGAACTTTTGCAGCACTCTACATTTTCCTTCACTACACATGATAGTTGCTATCCCAAGATAAAAAAGAAGAACAAAGCACCAGCATCTTCCAGACAACGTGATATTACTGTTGTCAGAACCTGAGCTCGCACCCTGCCAGCCAGTGATACCTTCTGGCTAAACCCTTTTCATGTGCCTGGCTGGGGAGGATCTGCCCCAGGCTAGCCCGCAGAGCTAAAATCCTGCTCTCGGAGGTCTGGGGAGCAATCTTTGCCAGCTTGTTTTCTGGCACCCATCAGCGTGGTAGGGTGAGGGGACAGAAGCTAACTGGGTTTGCTGGTTGAATGGCAAAGGTGGTAGAGTACTTACAGTTTACCAAGCTGCTTTCCTCTGCACTCCCCGCTTACTACGACATCTTCTATCCTTCCTCTCTGTGAAAATACAGGCAAGCGTTAGTTGAACAGAACACTGGTGTGATAAGTTTCTCAACTGCTTTATGTTTCATGTTTGGATTTTCTGTTTAGATACAACTCCTCCAGTGGTCGCCGTGCTCATAATGCCCTTTTCGGCACCCAGCAGGAGCTGCAGTCCCACCACAGCCCTTCCCCGCTGCGGGACTTCTCTCTCTCCAGCTCCCTGTTTTCACATGTCTAGCTGGGACTCCACACCAGCAAGATCCTCAGCCATCTGCTCCGTCAGAACCCAGTCTGACTAGTTCAAAAGCTCACTGGGAGGGAGAACAGGGCAGATACCAAATTGCTCTTTTTCCCTAAGAAAAGCCAAAGCTTCCGTTTTACTATTTAGCTGAGCACCCAAGGATGGGAGATATTTTTAAAATGCCTTTGTCACTGACTCAGCAGACGATACTTCATCACACTGTAACACCATAAAAATAACACACACACGGGGTCAGGATCTTTTTTCTCCCTTTACAGCTGCAGCAAGAGAATATACCTTTGCACAGGAGTGAGTGAACTTATGTTCTATCACCAGCGTTGCTGTAGCAACAATCTGTCCAAGATTTGTGTCTTCTACAACAGTAACGTAGTAATCTCCAGATCTCTTCATGTGCTCAAAGGTTTCTGTGGGAGTAGACAGACAGCAGCGCAGTCACCATTAATCTCAGATTAAATTGCTGTGAAGTCTAATGCTTGCAACAGATGCTGAATGCAGATCACTGCAGGGTTCAGGATCACCAGGAAGATGAGCCCAAAACCCCAGAACCTGAAAGCTCCAGAGTCAGACGAACCCAGAGATAGAATCAGGAAAAAGCAGAAATTTAAAAATGCCTTTTCCTTAGCAACCCTCCTTCCCCAGCGTCTCTGCAGACGGGCACTACGATTAAGATGGAAGCACCTCTACGTTTTCTTACATCTCAATCCAACCAGCGAAGCAAGTTCAGGATGCGGTTGAGCCATGACCTAAGGCAAGCCTCTGCCTCGCTGCCGGTGCTGCAATAACTCAGCCAAAACAACATCACCCAGCAGTCCCTTCTGCCAGGCACCTCAAGCTGGATCTGAAAGTGGGTACCCCATTTAGGCCTGTCCCAGCCAAGCAGCCCTTGGGGATAGCTGCAACGGGATCCAAGGCTGAGTGCCAAAGGCTGCCTCAAGGGAGCTGAATTCACAAACCCCTCTGGCATCAGGCAGTCGGGAGCCTCACACCCAAGCAGATTTGCTGTCAGCATCAGTATCCTCTGGTTCCCAGCAACCTCTATGGAAATGCCAAGAAATAATCTTATACTCACTGATAAACTGCTCCGGGCTTGCAACTCCAGTTTCAGTCAGCTGACCCAGAACCTTAAAAAAGCCTGTTATAAAAGAAGAGAGAAAACCACAGACCCTCAGTGAGGGACAGACACACACAATTAGCCCCGAATAACACAGAACAACCCGACACGGCTGTTTGGAGAGGTACCATCCAATTCAGTTGTGTGTAAAAGCCTGCGCTCCGCATGCTATAGAGCTAGACTGTAATCTTAAATCCAAACTCCCGCCTCGAGCAATGCTGAAGGATCAGCTACGGCATCAGCAACAGACTGCAGCTCAAGTGCAGGACATGCATCCATTCAAGAAAGAAAAGTATAAGCCTGAAATTTCACGATATCAAGCTGTATGTTCAGAACAACCTTTTTATCCAAGTTAGAGGACTGAGGAAGTCTCCGTGCACTAAGAATAATATGCTGGTTCACATTACTTTTATATTAAAGGCAACAGGGCGAACATGCACTCTCTCTGCTGGGGTGAATAGGAAGCTGTGGATTATTTGAAAGATTTAACTTGAATTTTAAGATGGTTTTTGAGTTTATTAAAACAGTAAAACCAGTTTTGAGGGTCACCCAACACAACACCGATCCATGGTGCCAAGGGCTCAAATTTCTTACTGATAAAAATAACCCAAATCAGATAAAATGAGCAATCCTAATCTATTGAGAGGTAATGCAGAAATACACATTATCTAGTTTAGCACCCAGCTTTTGTTTGTAATTATCATTAAACAGGATTCTACCTCGATTTAAATCAGCTGTGCAAAGTGGTCTCAAAACCAGGCCGTCTCCTGGATCTAAAGGAGAAATAGCAGGAGAAAACGTTGTCGTGTTCTCGCTCCAGTCAAGTTCGTGCAGAATGCTCGGGTCAAACATCGGTGTGTCATCAGGCATCACAGTTGCAACAGGCATCATGGCTGCAACACGGTGTTCTGGAACAGAATGCACACGGGTAAGGAACATTTTGGGTTGCTGTTGTCTTAATCTCTAAATGTGCTCTTTCCCCTGGTTATATCATAGAAGTTCCTCAGGCATGTAATGAAAAATGAACGAAACCAGAACTGCTGTCCACTTTATCTGCAATGGAAGCTCCTCAGCCTTCACGGGACTGGGCTGCTGGGTTAAACAAAGAGTGCACGCACTAACACCATGCGTGTTATCTAAAGTCAACACGTGTGGCACTTTTGGGTTCATCTGGGAAGTTTTTCTCTTAGAAAAAAAAAAAAAGCAGCTAAGACATCAACTAGGATATTTAACCTCTACAGCCCTCTGAAAAGGAAAGCATCTCACACTCTCAAGAGACCTCCCCTAAAATACTGTTCACTGAGTACAGAGGAGATAATTTGTATTAGTGGTTCCCAGCAGTAGGAGTAGCACACTTGTATCAACCCGTCCCACCACATAAATGTTTAGTATCCCAGCCAAGAGGCAGCACATCACACAGATCGGATGGCATTGCTCATGCAGTTGTGTTTGCTGGGTGTATTTACACAACCGAATGCCATCTCAGCTGTAAAGCACCGCGCCTCGCTGTCCATTAACAGGAAAAACGCAGAACTGCCAAGACGATGGTGAGACACCTGTTAATCATTAAAGAGAGATTGGGGAAGTTTGTATTACTCGGAATCAGGGATAAGAGGAAGCAAAGGGATATATTTTCCTAATTGCTAGATATAGGAAAATAATTCTTTGTCACCTGTGGAATTACCTGGTCAGGTTTCTGGTATGAGCAGAGTGTATCATGAGAACTTCTCCTGAGACTAAATTCCTTAAACATTTTCAAATTAACTTAGTTGCACCAAAAAGGTACAGTGGTCACACACTGTTGGACAGGCCAAATAAACATCAGAAAGAAAAATGGATTTGGGATGAATACTTTTCAAAATAAGATATCTTACAGCCCTGTAAAGGTACCCAGAGAAAGTACGAGGATGTCAGCTATGAGGCATCTCAGCATAAATGCAGCACGTGAGCCTCAAAGCTGAAGGTGGCTCTGGAAACCCAACTGAAAAAGCTTTAAAAAAAACCCCAAATAAACCACAAAATCTTTTTTTGTGCCACCTGCTGGTATGCACTGGCCTTTAAATCCCCATTCTCATCTCAGTCTTGCATATAAAAGTAAAAAAAATGCTGCTACAGCAATTGAACAGCGATACGAATTCTCATCCCACGTGAATTTTCAGAGTGAAACAGCGGGAAAAACGAAATGCAAAGAAAAACATTTCCATAGATGGGAGAGTCAGAAATGAGAATCCAGGTCTGCCAAGTCCCAGTCCTGAGCTTTAGCGACCAGATCACGCTGATGTGTGCGGAGGACTGCAAGCCCATCACTAGAGTATTAATTATGTCACTGCTACGCAAAACTGCTTCCAGTAATACACTTGGCATCTCTGTTCCTAGATCTTGATTATTCTAATGCTGCTGTCACCCTGTCCCATTCCAAAGCCTTCCTAGAACTCACGAGTGTTCCTAACAACATGCCAATAGTGTCCTGTACAGAATGAAATTAATTAATTTCAGCTCAGGGTTACAGCATACCGGACACACACAGCAATAGAAAACCACATTAAGGAAATAAATTTTTTTTACGCTTTTCAAGCAGTTAGGATTTATTTTTTTTTTTAATAAAGTGTCAAACTAAGAATTATCTTTCAAACTACATCCCGCACAGCTGGATCAGGATGAAGTTTGAAGCTCCACACGTTTTCTGGGGTCAGGAATATGACTTACTCAGTAGAAATGCATTGGCCAATTGAAAAAAAAAATAAAATAAAATCAATGCACAGTGAGGAAGAGCTCCAGCCTGTTCCGAGGGGTCAGGAAGCCGGCGGGGAGGCAGGACTGTATGCCCGGGGTCCCCCCGAGATGAGCCACCCACCCGAGGGAGACCCCCACACCCCGGGGGGGGCTGGTGGGACCCCAGCAGGGAACGGAGCGACAGAGCCCAGCCCCCCATGGCCCCTCAGTGGGGTCCCCACCTGAAACAGCCCCACCGGGGGGGTCCCACACACTCCAGGGGTGGCCTCTCAGCTGGGTCCCCCCACAGCATCCCTCAGCTGAAGCAGCCCCTCGGGGGGGGGAGGGGGTCCCCTCACCCCACAGCCAGCCCCTCGGGGGGTTTCCCGGTAGGCCCACCCGTCACACAGCCCCTCGGGGGGTCCCCTCACCCCATACACCGACCCTTCGGGGGGCTCTCCTCACACAGCCGCTCGGGGGATCCCCTCACCCCGTACACAGCCCCTCGGGGGATCCCCTCACACCCCTTAGAGGGGGCTCCCCTCACACAGCCCCTCGGGGGGTCCCCTCCCCCCGTACACAGCCCCTCGGGGGATCCCCTCACACCCCTTAGAGGGGGCTCCCCTCACACAGCCCTTCGGGGGGTTCCCCACAGGCCCACCCCCCACACAGCCCCTCAGAAGGGACCAAACGCCCCCCCCAGCCCCTGGGAGGGGTCCCCGCCCTCACACAGCCCCCCATGGCACGCGCTGCCCGCAGCCCCTCAGGCAGCGCCCGCCCCGCCCGCACTCACCCGCGCACGAGGCCGCGGCGCCAACTGCCGCCCGCACCGGCTCCGCCGCAGGCGCCGCACGGACGTGGCAGGGGGGCGGGGCCAAGCACACACGCACGCCTGAGCACAGCCAATCACCTCCTACCGGCTCCGCCTCAGCTCCGCGCGCCTGGAACTCCGAGCCAACCCCGCGCCGGCCTTGTGACCTCCGCGAACTGCCCCGCCCCCGCCCGCGGATTGGACGGTATGAGGTGTGACCACGCCTCCCCTCCGCGACAGGCCCCTCCCCTTGTGCACGTAGCACTCCAGACCGCGGAGTCGCGGCAAGATGGCGGACGCGGCTCAGGGGTGCAGCTGCACCCGGTCCGGCCTTGTCCCTCTGCGGGGTCCCCCCGCTATCCCCCGGCCACAACGGCCGTGTCACCCTGGCCGCGGCCCCGGTGGGCTCGGCGGGAGGCAGGGTGAAGGCAGTGAGGCCAGCCCTACCTCAGGTCCCGCCGCCTCCCTGCTCCGCCTCGGCGGCGCGAAGGCTGAGGCGTTCAGCGGTTCCCTGACAGGATTTTGGTGTCTGAAGGGGAATCCTTTGGTCTCCCTGAATTAGTGTCCCGTCAGGAGTGAGGGGTGTGGCGGTGTCCCTCAGCATGAGGGAACATTTCTCCTCCAGAGGGGTGTGGGGAGGTCTTTGCTGGATCACGCCTTCCTCTCATCCCTGCTTTCTCTTTACAGCTTGGTGGGGTTTTTTTTCAGCCAGCTGCCTTTTCCGTAAAGATTTTGGTATTTGTTTTGACTGACTGCAAGAGTTTCTTCTGAGGGAAAGGTAAAACTGAGGCCGGGACCATATCAGGTCAGTGAAGGTCCATACGATGCTTTTCAGAAGCAGCAGTTCACCAGGCAGCTCTCAGGGTGAACTTGCTGCTCTGTGAACATTTCTTTGTGTTTTCCCAGGGGTTTGGCCTCTGGGGTTCCTCCAGGAAGCTGCTCGGTGGCGTTGGAGGGCTGCTCTCTTTAACCCAGAGCCAGCCACAGCTCAGGAGGGTTCACAGGTACCTGTGGAGGGATGGCTCGGGTGAAGGGACTGGACAAAGTTCCTTTTTCTCCTGAGGAATTGCAGGTGGCAGCACCTTTCGTGATGCTTTGATAATTTTCATCCCTGGGGGATTGTTTTTGGAGGCTCCATCGCTCCCCTTGAACCTGCTGTCCTTTGCTGGGATGGGCCTCGTTCAGCCTCCAAGGCTGACAGGGAGCACGAGGGAGGGTTTTTCTTCCTTTTCAATAAAAAACCCCAAGAGATTGTCTTGAGACACTGTTTTATAAATAGCTGAGGTCAAGGCACGCATGTAGCATGGAGCGGGAGGCCTGCTGAACAAGATAATTATACAACGTGCTTCTGAGACATGATTTTCATTTTCCATGTTTCTTCCCCCTGTTCCTTTACCCTCAGAATGAATCACCCTCCGTTACCCTGGAAACAATCAACATTACTTAGTTTTTACTTCTTGGGGCCCAGAGTGACCAGATGACACACACCAACCTCCCTGGGCTCGGGCACACCCAAAATCTGGGGGCGATGCCCTAAATTTTGTCCAGGGCTGGGGGCTGCGTGGGTGAATCATGATGACTATTAACCTTTTATTGCAAGGGAAAGGCACAGACTGGGTGGGAACTTTCCCTTCCCTGTTCCTTCTCTATTTCCTTTGTTTTGAGAGATTAAGAGGAGTGGGAAGGTCTCATCCATGTTAAAATTAACATCATATCTTGCTTCTGTGCACGGAAAGAAAAGGGGAAGCACTGCTTTGGCTGGTTAGCTGGGGAAACTGGGAATGCAGATGTATTTCCACTGCGTGAAAAACGACAGAGGGGAGTTTAGCTTAACTCCCTCCGTGGTGTGATAGAACGATTTTATGGATGTGAGGTAAAAGTTGCATTTTCCCTAACTAACTGTGAAAAGTCATGACTTTTTAAGAACAAAATCGTGGCATAACGAGGCCGTGACCACATGGGGTCAGCCCAGCTCTCCCCAGTGACGCTCGGAGCCCAGGTCTTAGACCTGGGTGGGGAATACACGGGGTTTTAGACAAGTCCTGTCTGGATATATCCTCCCAGTTTCCGACAATGGGCTGTGTAGGGACATCCTGACCCAGAAGGTACGTCCATCCCTTGATATTTCATCCTCTGTGCCCGTATCTCAGCTTCTGACCTCCAGAGCTTCCACCGTGCCACAGCGCGATGGTGCAGAATGAGGAAAAACTCCTTTGGTTTGGTTAAACCTCTTGGTTTATCCTGATTTTGAGACCAGTCCTGTCCTATTTACCACCACAGGTACTGACTGCAGCTTGGCTTGAGGACAGAAACCTTTCTGCACGTGGGGTTTGTAGCCATGTGAGTCTAAAGCAGAGCAGGGAAATGATCTGGATGGAAAAAAAAACCCTTCCTAAGGAAAGGTGAATTTGCTGGGCTGCAGGAGGAGGTAGGAACAGACCCTCTCCAACCGGATTTGGAAGCGTGAAGGAACCTGAGTAAACCGAACGGTGCCTCTGTCAGTGCCTCCAAACTCTTCTTCCATTTCAGGAACCCAGAGACATTTTAGAGAAGGGCTGCTGTCGCGAAGGGATTAACCTCTCACAAGAGTTTGCTCTTTACACCCTCCAGGGGCTGATCCAAAACCTTCCGGCAAAACCCAGCCCGGCTGTGCAGCAGGTTTTAATCTTTTTGTCTGGTTTTAACAACAGCGGAAGGAGGTGGCGGTGCTCTTAAGGCTTTTAAAGAAGAGGTGGCCGGTGGGGAAGGACCCAGCAAGGGGAAACTGAGTCAGGGCTCAGCCTGAGAGTCCGCACACGAAACAGGCTTCGCTTCTGACTGAAATCTTGGCGAAAGGCACGTGGCTGCTGCTGAGCTCTCACATCTCCTGGAGACATCTCCTGAGTCCCACGCGGTGGCTTTTTAAAGGTCAAGCGATTAGGGCCAGCGAGGATTCGCAGCAGCCAACAGATAAATCTCCCCGGTACCTCCGAAGCCAGGATTTGGTTGCTGAAGAGCAAGGGGAAAGTTGAAATAACACATTTCCACTTGTGTCACGGATGCGTTCATCTCCTCTCTGCCGATTCCACTGGGATGTATTTTGTTGCAGAGGGAAAAAAAAAAAAACAAAAAACAACGAGCAAAATGTTATCCTCTGTCAGGTTTTGCCAGCGCTGGAACAAGGCGGTCAGAAGGCGAGGAAATCACAAATTTATGACTGGGGGGCAGTCAGAAAGATGGGAAAGGAGCCATGCACTTGCTGGATGAAAATGTCTTGAGTCTGAAACACGCCCTGCTTTATGAGGAGAGAAAAAGCGCTCTCCTTTCCGCCGGCCGTATGACACAAGGCGGTAAGAACGAATAAATCCCTGCCACAATAAAATTGTTTACATTCTGTTTTAGAAACCGATGCTCAGGGCTCAGGATATCTAGGGACCAGCCTCTTTGATGCTTTTTTAACCTCTCGTAGATCACGCTGTATTCAGCCACCAATAAATCCTGAGCGGTGGAAGTATCTGCAGATCTGCAGAAGAACCTGGATTTCACAGAGGACCCAGCGCCTGCTGAACTGTCGTCTGTCTACCAGAGGAAGGAAGAATGCTGCCGTGTCTCCCCAAATGTTGCCCACAGATGGAGAGCAAGAAACGAAATACCTGCTCGAACTTAATAAAGTCGTAAGGGAAAGCTGGCAGCCCTCGGCAAAGCTCAGCCGCCAGCCAGATGGCCGCCTGGGACCGGGGAAATGGTATTTCTTTGGGGTTTATGATAGCGTTAGTGCAGCTCTGAAAGGAGAAGTGCATCTGGATCATGTCTTACCTCGCTGGAAATAATTATCCCGTCTTTAGCCAAGAAACTCAATATAATTTAACTGCAGGGGAAGGGGAAGCGTTAGGAACTGCAGGTGTGGCGCAGCCCCCTGCCCCAGCCATCGCTTTCAGAGGGAAGCAGAGGCTGGAGGAAGTGTGTATTCATGTCTCCACTTTTTCTTCTCTCTCCTGCCCATGGCCCAGAAACAAATTATTTTTTTTTTTAAATGGAGAAAATCCCCACCTGAGGCTGACACCTCATTAATAACTCGAATGTCCCACCTGAGTCCAAATCGGGGCTTAAAAAACAAACGAGAGCAGCTCCAGCAAGAGACCTGTTTATTGCCATCGCCCTCCTCTGGATGTGGCTGTTCTACAGGAGGTAAAATATCATCAGCTCACCCCCAAAAAATGGGAGCTGGGATCAGATCAAGCTCGGATCTGGCCTCCAGCTGAGAAATGGGGAGTGCAGCCCAAATGGTGTTTCTGATCCCCAGGTGTCCCGAGCTTGCGCACAGCGGGTGTGGGGGGGTGTGCATTGCAGGTGACTCCAGAGATTTACGGTCCCTGCAGGTAAAGGGACATTTTCTCACCAGCTGCAGGCAGAGCACTCCAGATGACAGCCTTCCCCAGCGTTCCCATACAAAATGAGCGCTCTGCGGCTTTGATAAGCCATTTTCTCTGGATGGATTAGTGAGTAAATAACAGCTTTTACCTTTTTCCTTTCCAGCGAATACAAGCTGGTGGCACCAAGATGGCATTTATCCGGTGACCATCTCTGCAAACACACCGTCTCACCCGACATCCCATCAGTGGCCCAGTTAAGACGGACCTTCCTGTATTTCCCAAAGGCTGTATTTTGATTAAATTCAGGATCAAATCTTCCTCAAAAGAAATACAGCCCTGATCTCTTCCCCTCTTCTTCTGTGGATGCTGGGGGACATACTTAAGGGACAGAACTGGCCTTTCGGCAGCTGTGGGGCAGCCAAGGTTTGGGCACAGGTGAGGATCCAGCCCGCACCCTCCATTTATCTGAAACCTGACGATAAAATCACCACCCTGGTGGGATGAGCAGCGCTGGAGAAGAGCTCCGACACCCTGCTTGTACGTGAGTCCCAGCACGGCAGCTCTGCTTGTGGCCGCCCCGGCTGACGGCTCGGCGGTGGCCCCAGCAGAAAACCCTGGATGTGTCCCTCAGCAGCCGGCTACTGGGACAAAGTGTGCAACAGTTTGGAAGTAAGTGGATAACGACCAGGAGCAAGGGGGGGCTTTGTCTGGCCACCCAGACCCTGGGGAAGAAGCAGACCCCGAGTCTGGGCAGCGCAGCAGGCAGAGGCCACTATTGCCATGTGAGCCGCTTGGCAGCCTCCACCTGTGTTTATCCATCGCGGTGGAAATGCTTTATCTCCCGCCTGGGCTGCGCTGTGCGAGCAGCGATAAGAGGCAGTTGTTAAACAGAAGCTGAAGTTGATGTTCCCTTGATCTCCATTTTTCAAGGTTACAGAAAAGAAAAAAAGAAAAAAAAAAACCCGAAACGGTGGCTGATTCCCATGTCCAGAGATGGCACGGTTCGGACAGGAGTCCTGTGGGGCTGAAGTGAGTAGGACCTGAAAGAAACTGAGCAGCCGGTTGGTGAAGGTGGGAGGCAGCAGAAAACACAAGGGGTTGGTCAGGATTGCATGGCGGTGGTGAGAGATCAGCAAGGCTGTGGAAACTTCAGTAGTTTGCTGAGGTCTCTGCATGGGCTGTGTCAAGGGGGCTGCTCCTGCGCAGTGCTCCCACCTCTTCTGTCTGGGGTGGTGGCTCCAGGTCCTCCTGGGCTCTGGCCACCAACCAAACCTGGTGGCAGCTGGTGGGTGCTGGGAAAAGATACCACATACCACAGCTTGTGCCAGTGGCTTCACACAATCCGTCCATCCATCCATCCTTCTTCCTTCCTTTCCTCATTCCTTCCTTCCATCGATCCCTCCCTCCATCCTTCATCCATCTATCTTTCCATCCTTCATCCATCCACTCATCCTTCATCCATCCGTTCATCATCCATCTATCCTTCCATCCTTCATCCATCCTTTATCCATCCATCCATTTATCCTTCATCCATCCTTCATCCATCCATCCTTCATCCTTCCTTCCCTCCATCCATCCCTCCCTCCCTCCACACCTGGTGGTGTTGGTCCCAGCAGGAGATGGGCAGAGGGTCTGGACGAGACAGGAGACTGCCCAGCTCTTGCTGTCTCTGATCAAACCACAGGTGGCTCTGGAAAAAAGAGAAATGCAATAAAGCCAGAGCATGTGGGGGTGGAGAAAAAATTCTCAGATTTGGGGGGTGTGCCAAGATGTGTGTTTGCTCTGATTTCCCACCAATTTTGGACTTGTGTTCATCATCCACAGAGATGTCCGTGCCCTAGGAAGTGCTCCAGGAGTCAGCAAGGAAATAACGACAGAACGAAGCACTCAGAGTGAACTGGAGATTCGTCCATGGGATGGCCACAAATCTCCAGTGTGAAATTGGTGAGTGACAGCTGGTCCTGGGGACAGAAAGGGACAACTCGTCTGGGAGATCTGGGTTGTCTGTGCCTGTGTCCAGGCAGTGATCTCTCTTCCGTGTCAGCCGACAACATGCTCGGCCACGCCACGATCATCTCGCCCGACCGTCCCTTTTCCCTCTAGGTGGAGTTATTACCCATCAGATTTCATCTCACTCCACGCCTGCAGGTCCCTGCCACCCTGCCAGCATCCTCATTGCCCCAGGAATTTATTGATGTGGATTTAACAAAGCCCAGCATGTCTTGGAGGGCTTACACCTGCATATTTCACCGGTTTGCGGAATCAGGATGAGCTGTGCTCTAAGTGTGCATGGGCAGGGGAAGGACGGAGGTTGCTCCGAATGAAGTCAGAGTGAGAATGCCGGGATGTACCGTGGGCTCTGCGCAGCATCGTCCCTTCATTCTGCTTGATGAGCTTCTTCTCCTTCCTCTTACCTTGTGTTGCTGTTGGAGGGGAGGGCAGGAAATCCTGCAGGGCTATTTTTGTAGTCTGCATTAATTAACGGCGTCGTTAAGGGGCTGGGATTGGCTTGGCCGCAGAGGGCTTGGAGGACAATTTGGGAGGCGTCAGTTCTAGATGTTCTTGTTCCTGAGCTGTACGAACATCGGAGATAACCGCAGGGCTTAGCTGTGGGTGCTGGGGAGCGGTTGGGGTCGGATTCTGCCCCTGCTGTGCCCAGGGGCAGAGCAACCCTTGGGGCAGAGGGCTGGGAGGGTTGGTCTGTTCGTCTTTTAGGTCATTGTCAGTATTTTTCTTTTTTTTCACAGCTCTGCATAAAAGAAAAAAATGTTAGAAGTGCTCGCCTAGTGCTCTCTGTCATGCTCAGCGACGTTCCCTGCTCTCAGCATCTCTTCCAGGATCCGACACTTGGATGCTTTTGAAGATTTAACACCCCTATCCCTCCCCCCTGTCATTTCCCCATGGGTCTCAGACATGTTCCCATCCGCTCCTTCTGTTTATGGGAAGGGGAAAAACATTCAGGAGATAAAACAGCCACCCCCGGCCATCACCCGGACCCTGTGGTGGGGAGGCTTCCCGTCGAGTTCAAGGCGGGGCCCCTCAGCTATAGGACCTTGTCCTTTGAAGTGCCTGACACATGATTTTCAGCTGTGGGATGATGCGAATCAGATGTGGTCCCTCCAGATGACTGCCTGGGACGGGGCACAGCATGGAGAGGGGCTGGAGGAGAAGCTGGGAGGGAGCACAGCCCCATCCCTAGCCCAGGATTCCACCTCAGGGTGAGGACTGAGACTCAAACTGGCCCATGGGCTATTCCATCCCATGGCCGGCATGCCCAGGAGAGAGGTGAGGCTCTGGCCGGAAGGGCTCTCTCTTGCTCCGGGTTGTCTCCCTCCGGGTCGCCCCTCTCTCAGGGTCGTCTCGGTCTCTCGGACACTCGGGCTCTTATCTCCATTCTGGGATTGTGGTTTCGGGACTCTCCCTGCTCTGGGATCGTTGGTCAGGAATGAGCTGAGTCTTGGTCATGGGGTGGTGAGCAGTGTCACTGTGTGTCACTCATTTGTATATTTGTATAGATTACTGTTATGATCATTATTATTATTATTTCCCATATTATTGCAGTTTAGTTATTAAATTGTTCTTATCTCACCCCAGAAGTCTCTTTTCCCTTCACCCCATTAATTCTCTCCCCATCACTGGGTGAGAGGAGGGTGAGCGAGCGGCTGCATGGTGCAAAACCATGACACTGCCAAAGCCCTTAGGGGAGAGTGCATGGAGAGAATTGCACAAGAGGAGTACACAAGAGCTGCCATTGTCCCATCCTGCATGTCCCAGCCGATGCCAGCCCAGTTTGGAGGACAGCACGGGGGTACGTGGTGTCTCTCCCGGCCAGGCTGGGACTGTGGGGCTTCACTTTCTCCAGGCACCACTGCAATCCCCCCATGGCCCCTTATTCTTGCCCCTGAGCCGATCCGGTGCCACCCCCTGGGACGTGTCCCTGTGCAAGGGACAAAGGGGAGCAATTCCCAGCTGGGATCACTGGCGTGAGTCAAGTTTCTAACCCAGCTCCTTTTCCATTTCTTTTCCGCTCCTTTTCCCAGGCAGGAAATCAAAGCCCAGCTTTGCTTGTCAGGGGCTGACCAGCTGCTGACCAAAAGCCAAAAAAAAAAAACCCCCAAAAACCAAGCCCCAACCCCAGACAAATGCTTTATTTACTCAAACTGCTGCTTTCTCAGAGGAGGGGGAGTGGGAGTCATTCAGACGGAGGCTTCCCACCGGCCGGGGATCTGTGGCTTTGCCGGGAGCTGGCAGCGCAGGGCAGCTCCGTTTCCAGGTCTTTGTCTTGACTATGGATAAAAGGGAAAAATTTCCAAATTATTTCAGTATCTGACAGGTTTGTGCATATTTCAGTCACTTTAAAATATGGGGTTGGCCTTCCCAGGGTCACTTGGGATCGAGGAGAATACTTTGATGCTCCTGTATCAAGCTAAAAAAAAAATACAGATGCTGCAGCCTCCTACACACATCGGATAAAATGCTGATCAAACTGATACAAACTCCCTGACAGCTTTTTTGGGGCAAATTTGGCAGGTTTGGGTTTTTAAATTTTTCTTAAACTGGTGTTTCCCATCCCCTCCCTCCCCATCCCATTGGCACGGCTGCGCCCGGGTGAATTTTCAGCTCCCGGCGTAGGGAGGGTCCAGGTTTGCATCCCCGGGGGCATCGCAGCATCGATAACACCCTGGGAAAAGTCCCCGTGTGCGTTCTGCCGTTCTGAAAACCAGACGGGAGAGCTTAAGAGAAACCGAAGGAACATTTTCTGGGGGTTGTGGGGTGGGGGAGACTCAAGGCTGAAATATGTGGAGCAGCTGGAGGGATGCAGGAATTTCAAAGGGAAGGCTGGGATGCCAATCGAAATGGGAGCGGGCTGCCCGGACCGCATTGCACTGGTGCTTACGGGAAAAGATGCAAGCAAGGAGGATTTTTTTTTTTTTTTTTTTAATCTATACAATCCAGCAGCTATTTATAGATCTTTTATCTCTTTAGTGCCTTGGTGCCACCAATGAAAGCATCCAGTGCTTTAATGATACTTAAAGCAAACAAATAAACCCCCCCTTGCTTTCCAGAAAGGTTTTGATCCGTGCGAGCGTGGTCGCCGATCAGCCTGAATTGAATTACGATGAAACCGCTCCTGCCATCGAGTTGCTGCTGTCACCGAGGCTGGTGGCGCTTCAGCATCTTTTCCTGCATCTCAGCAGCCGGACTGATGCAGTCAACTTGCATCCACACGAGGTTTTGTCTCCAGGACGGATCCTGGCTGGCGGTGGTGATGCCTGGTCTGGGTTTCCTCCATCCTTAGCCAACGCCAGGTAAATCCTTGGTGGCCCCCAGTGCCCCTGGGGTTGCCCATGGCCTCTCTCCACCATGGGTCAGGTCAGGGTGAGAGATGCTGCAGACCCCAGCTTGGCTCACTGGGCTCCCGGACCGGGATGCTCATCCAAGCTTGGAGGGGCTGGACAAGGCAGGGGAAGGCTCTTGCATCCCCCCCATCAGGGGATTTTTGGGAGGTACCCTTGCACCCAGCTGGTCCCTGGGGAGCTGGCGCTGGCCACCCAGGAGCCCCTTCCCGTCCCAAAGGCTGGAAAATCCCCAGCGTGCTTCCCGCAGGGCTGCGAGGCTGCAGTGACTCATCCGATGTGGTTTGACTCCGGATTCATTTGGTGAGCTTGCTTCAGCCCCTGTGTGCCGCAGGAAAGCCCCGCTGCCTTGGGGTGGCCGTCCCAGGGGGGAGAGCTTCCCCCAGCACCCTCCAAAACCAGCCCCGTCCTCCCGCGTGTCCCCATCGCAGGCAAGGACCTTGCTTGGGGTTATTTTGCCTTATTGCCCCCCAAAAAACCAACAGCTTCCCCAAATCTCCATCGATTCCCTCAGCCTTGCTGCAGGCGACAGCCCTGGTTTGCAGATATATATTTTTTTTTTAATTTTGTTTTTTAAAATCTCCATGGATCTGCCAATCTCTCCCCTGGACTTTTAAACCTGCCCATCTGCACGGTGTTAAATTACTCAGGGCTCAAAAAGCCGCATGAATCCCCGCCACCCCCCAGCCGCCACCTTGCTCAGACAGGGATGCAAATCCCCCGCCTGCATTAAATTTGGTTTGTTTTTTTCACCCTGGCAGCTGGTTTGCATCAGTACCTTTCAGTGAAGTGATTTATTTTTTTCCTTTCCACCCCCTCAAGGTTCTCGAGCAGCGTCAGCGAGGGAGGAGCATCCATCCCCCTGCTCGCTGTTGTAGGGATGGAGTAATCCCATCTTCAGGCATCTCTGCTGCTTGTTTCGGTTAAACTGGGGTTTAAGCCTCTCCGCTGGCTCCGGACCTCCCTCCCCAATGTGTGCTTATCAATATAGTTGAAGATATTTTTTTTTTCCCCAGGGAAAGCCACCAGTTTGTGGATGCCAGACAGCTCCTGCTCTTCCTCCCCGAGGCTGAGTCACCCCGGCGTGTTGCGGACACCCACGGGCTGGTTTCTCTTTGGTTTTGGTTTGAATTTGGTTTGCTTTTTTTGTGTTTACCCCAAAGGGTCAACCACGGCCAGGTTTCACCGCATCAGCACAATAAACCTCAGCATCTCCACCCCCATGGGCACTGCGGAGCCCGGGGGGAGCCAGGGGTTGTGTTACCAAGACCCTCCTCATCTTCCGTGGTTGGCTTTAATGCCCAGACACCCCCAAACCCACACGTGGCTGGAGACCCCCTGCACCCACCGCGTCCTGGTTCCCTTTGACTCAGCATCATCCCCCTGGTGATGTCCGATGGGGATGGGATGAGCAGAGCCACCAGCGACGGTCCCCCTTGTCCCCACACTGGCTTTCTGCCGCTGCCGCCTGTCCCTGGGGTGGCTTGTGTCCTGCTTTGGGCTGGGACAGAGGGAATGCATTTTCAGCTGCATTTTTTCATCCCAGGGGAGAGACAACCTAAAAAAACCCCGTAGCCTCCTTCGGACACCTCGAATTCCCCTGCGACCCCCTCGCTGCTTCCCAGCCTCCAGCCAGCGCCCGCACCCCTTCCCACCCAACTCCTCCCAGCTCCCATCCTTGGGGGGCCATGTGGGGAAGGGGTCGAAAGCATCCTCTGCCTTCCCATACCCCTTCCCCGACCTCCTCTGCTTCTCTGCTCAGCCTTTCCTGCCTTATCCCCCCATCAGCTGCAAAATTCGGCTCCGATTCAGCGCAGCAGAGCCCTGTGGGGATGCAGGGACCCGGGTGGGATGCATCTTCTCCCCACGTTCCACCTCCCCATCCTGCATCATCTCAGGCTGTGAAATTGGAGGTAAAGATTTTTTTTTCAGCGAGCCAGCCCCATCACACACCCAGCTTCGGTGCCATTCCAGGCCAGGCACATGTTTACTCCGCTGCCTCACCCGCTCCCGCATCCAGCCAAAATCCCGGCGTCTCCTGCCAGGAGCCTGCACGCCGCTCCTCCGCTCCTCCGTTCGCGTGCCTCCCGGGGCTGTCTGGACTTGCCGGGCAGCTGGGAGCTGCCAGCACCCAAAAGAACAAGCCCGCAGGCATGGGGCAGGGTTGGGAGCATCCCCGGCACATCCCGAGCCCTGGCCACGGTCCCATTTGCGGAGGGAGCGAGGAGCGGGAGGAATCGCCCGGCACCATCGGGCCACCCTCTCCCCTTGATTTTACAGAGCAAGGGTGCAGCCCATCCAAGAGCACATGGTACGAAAAAAAATAAGAGGATTGCTGCAGCACATGCTGCAAAAAAGAAAAAAAAAGAGAGGATTGCTGCAAAAATGCAGCAGCGATGGGGAAACGCACGATTTCCCCAGAGCTCCTGCCTGCGAGGGGGCACATTGTGCTGACGCCCAGGGAAGATGCTGATGTTGCTGTCACCTGCTCCCCTCTGTCCCCCCAGACCCGGTGGCACAGGTGAGTGGCCGTGCTTGCCCGCCGCTGGCATCCCTTTCCCACCCCTCCTTGCTTCCCTCCAGTCCTGCGGCGGTTTGGGATAACCCGCAGCTGGGAGCGGGACTGTGGCCAAGCTGCACCCCTGCCCCATCTCCTGGGGGGTTTTTTGGGAGCCAGCACCCCACCACCCGCACAGGAAAGAATTTCTTCCTCAAGTTGAACCACAAAAAAAAAAAAACAACCAAAAAAACAAACACCAAACCCAAAAAAACCACCAAAAATTGTTTCTGGGAGCGGCATGAATATTAAATAAAAGATTTGACTTTTATTTAAAATAAAATGCATTTGTACATAAGTCTTGAAACCACAGACTACAGGAACGCAACGCTGGTTATTCCTCGGCATCAGGGGGGGGCTCCTCGTTAGCGTTACGGCGGCACTGGCTTAACGAACGGGGAGGTCCTGGCCCCTGGTATCGGTACTGAGGGTGCTGTGGCACAGCCCTGAAATCCTATTTAACTTAGATAAAATTCTACTGGACTGAAAATGGGGCTTTTTTGGGTTTTTTTTTTTTTGTTTCTGGGTTATTCCCCTCACCCCTTACAGGCATCCTAGAGTTAATGCTGATACACCAGATCTATGCGATATTCTAGCTGGCTTGTGAGACTAGTTAAAAAAAACTGTACAATTTTATAAAATTTGTGGGTTTTTTTGTTTTTTTTTACATTAGTTACACAAAAACCTATACTTCATAGACCTTTACTTCATATTGCAATGAAAAAAAAAAAAAAAAGTTTGCATATCGTAGGCAGAAGGGTGACTATGCTGGTGAATACTAAAAGTGTCATCATACAATACGGTGTAAAAATAAAATAAAATTTCCAAAAAAAAAAAAAAAAGGACAATATAAATGATTATCAAAAGGCAAGTTAACAGATAAAACCACGCTATAACAGACTAACAGAAGATCATCTTTGAGGCCACACGTGAGTATTTCCAAAGTCACGTCAAGGCACCTGTAGCAGTCCCGGTGCGTTGTAGTGTGAAAGGAGAGATGGCAACTCTACTCACGGGGAAGGACGACTTCAAAACAGGTCGAATGTACAGAATAATAATAAAAAAAACCACAAAAAAAAAGAAAAAAAACCACTCATGCATTAAACATGATAAATAGACTTCATATAGGTTAAGCCCTGGCTGGCTTTGCAAGAAGATGGCTTTGAGTTCTCGGAGCAAATGATCTGTTTAAAGTCAGTCGGATGTGATCCTGATCTGCCCGTTGGATCTTTGGATCTAAACGCCGGCGGCACGATCACCTGGCCCAGATCCCGTCTTGTTATAGCAAATTAACAGAAGTGCTCATTAGTGCACACAGATTAACTGGTCTGGTAATGCAAAAAAAAAAAAAAAAAAAAAAAAAAAAAAAAAAAAAATATTTTCATGATTAAAAAAAAAAAAAAAAAGATACATTTCAAGCTTACTTTATTAAGCAGCATATTTCAAAGAACAGCTTTTGGAAGTTAAATATGAATATGGCCATTGGGGTTTCCTGTCGGCGGACAGTACGTGGGGCTCACACCCAGCCACTGGTCAGTTTGTAGAACATCTCTTCGTCTAAACTCTCGTTCTGATCCTTCGCTCGCGTCGACAAGAAGATGTAGCCGCCGATAAACTCGTGAACCACTTTGCAATCCACCTCCGTGCAAATGAAGGACACCCGGACGTCATCTGCAAACTCCACCGTCACCTGGAGGGCAAAAAAACCAGGGGTCAGCCTCACCAGACTCATAAAGACACTGGCACACCCTCCTCCTCCTCCCTGCCTTGTTTCTTCTCTCCTGTTAAGCCAGACGCCTTTTAAAATCCAGCGATGAAGATGATGATTTGGACTCAATGATGCTCATGGGTCCCTTCCAAATTGGAGGATTCTGTGATGCGATGATTATTGGTACATTTAGATACAAACCCACCTTTTATCACTTTTAAAACTGATTTATTTAAATTATCTTTATCCCTTTTATTCTCCCATGACTCAGCGATAACTACCCCAGGTGAGCACACCCCGGCATCTTTGCTTCGAAACACGAGACCGGCCGCAGACCTCTGCTGATCCAATCTTCCCCGCAAGCGTATTCTGGTTTTTTTTAAGTTGAAGTTTGGCCGTGGAAATGCTCTATGAGGGCTGGGGGAGCTCATTTTGGGGCGACTGCATACCCAGCCCATTTATTCATGCCTGTTATTTTTTTGTCCCCCCATCAGTGACAGCTCTGCGGGAGGGACGGGGATTCCCAGCAGAGCATCCGAGCCGAAGAATTGGGATATTGGGGCTTGCAACCGGGTCAAAACAAAGACTCTGCGACAGAGGGGAAGCTGAATAATTTCTCCAGCAACTCTTCAATGAGCTGCTGAACCGCAGGAGAAAAGCCCTTTCAGCCTTTCTCTTCTTTTTGAAGGGTCAAACTCAACTCCTCCAGCAGTTAGGACAAGCTCTGTCCACCACGGAGGGTGGAAATAGAGGAGGGGAAACTATATTCCATTAACACAGCCGGATGGGATGCACTTTAGGAAACAGCGATGGGAAAATCTGATTTTCTAAAAGTCGACTTAGAAAAGTTGACTTAAAAAAGTCAACTTTAAAAAGTCAACTTAAAAAAAGTGAACTTAAAAAAGTCAACTTAAAAAAGTGAATTTTAAAAAGTCAACTTAGAAAGTCAACTCAAGTCAACTTAAAAAAGTCAAAAGTCAACTTAGAAAAGTAAACTCAAATAAGTGAACTTAGAAAGTCAACTTAAAAAAGTCAACTTAGAAAAGTCAACTTAAATAAGTGAACTTAAAAAAGTCAACTTAAAAAAGTGAATTTAAAAAAGTCAACTTAAAAAATTCCGAGAGCTGGATGGGATGCACTTCAGAAAACAGTGATGGGAAAACCCGACTTTCTAGAAGTCAACTTAAAAAAAAAAAAGTTGACTTAAAAAATTCTGAGAGCAGCGCCCGTCTCCCGTAACAGAAGGCAGCCGAGGTGTACGCTGCCGTCTCACCATTTTGATCTCCCAGTTGACGTTCCACTGCTTCATGTTGCTGAAGCGCCAGGTTTTGACGGCGTCGCCCGTGCTGGCGTCCATCCGGATCAGCCGGTTGTAGGCGATGCCGATCAGCTCCTCCTTCTTGCCCCCCTGGAACCTGCGACACGGCGAGGGATTCATAAATGCCCGCGTAGCGCCTACGGGGGCTACGTTCAGCAGCTGAATTCATTTATTTTACAAGTTTTGTATGTTTTATCCATCGATGCAATTAATGCTTTTAATTTCAGTCCCAACGCCGCTCCCCCAGCGAGGGATGCGCTGCGTATTTAACGTATTTTCGCCTTTATTCCCGCGATTCCCCCTTTTTTCCCCGCAGCCCCACTGACCTTGCGATGAAATGCGTGATGCCGAACTCCGGCAGCGACTGCCAGGCTTGAATAAACCTCATCTTCGCCTCGATGAGACTCATCTGAGCCACGTTCTGATGGGCTTCCAGGATGCGTGCCGTGATCTGCGGGCGGCCAGACACAGCGCGGGTTTAGGTGACGGGGGCTCGTTAGCGGCGTCGCGACACGTCACGCCAACGGCTAACGAGGCCAGAGGCGTTCGGGAGCCGGCGCGGCGACGAACGATGCAGAGAATGGATCATTTTGACTCTGATTTCAGGCTGCTCAAAACCTGCGACGGCGGCTGATAAATATCGAGCTGCTTTTGCTTCCTATCTCCAGACGTATAAAAGCAAAATATAGATCTGAGCTGTCTGGAGGGAAAGAGCCGCTCAGGCTCGGTTAAAGACGCAGGATGTGAGCAGCCGGCGGGGCGAATTTCCAGTTTCACGGCACGAATCGTCAGGGATCATTATTAAAACCAAACAGGGCACAAATTTCTCCGGGGAGGGTGGGGGGGGGTGAGTTTTGTTAGTTTTTTTTGTCATTGCTGCTCTCCAAACCAAAAGGGGTTCTAGTTCTAGACTATTTTAAGTTTTTTATCTTAAATTTTAATCTTAATTTGACGGTTGCTGTCACTTACCAAGTCTCTTACATAGCCTGGCTGTAGATGGCAAGGCGAGAAAAAAAAAAAAAAAAAAAANAAAAAAAAAAAAAAAAAGGAGGCAGAAAGAAAAAAAAGCGATCAGAAATATGGCAACAAAGCAAAGAAAAAGTGTAAATTAACTGCAAACCAAAGTTCAAGCAAAAAAAAGAAACAAAACCAAAACAAAACCCACATGCACAATTTCTTAGGCAGAAAAGCAGCCAAAGTGAACGTAAGGATGGAGAGGGGACAAGCCAGCGGGTCCCCCCTCGTGCCAGCCCTGCCTGAGCCCTGCTGCGGTCCCGGCGTCGTGTCGAGATGGGTTTGGTCCTGCTGGAGGATGAAGGGGAGGGTGAAGCTGCTGGTTTGGAGGAGAATTTGTGGCTCCTTTTATTTATATCGTATTCCTCCCCATATTCCTGGAGGAAGGACAACCCCACAGGTTTCCTGGGGATGCGTCTGCCCTTGCAAGGCACCCGAGAGCTGTGAATACGCTTATTTTGGGTTGGTTTTTTTTTTTTCCATTTAGGATTTGGTGCTCGCCAAACCCAACCTGCCAACGCTACGCTGCCACGAGGGCGCGTGGGGACAAACAGCACCCCAGCGAGTCTGGGACCGGTGTGGGACCAAGCGGTGCCGGGACTGGTGTGGGACCAAGCGGTGCCGTCGATCCCCCACTGCCGGTTCCCATTTCAGCACCGCCTGTGGGCTGCGTGACCTCCTCCTCCTCCTCTTCCTCCTCATCCAGGGTGCGCAGAGGGACCCTGGAATTCCTCGCATTCCCGCAGCCTCCATCCCTCCCTCCCAGCCCTGCCTCCACAGCTGCGAGCTCTGCCCCTGGCCATAAGGGGAAAAAAAGCCAAAATCTGCCGTTTAGCCCACGGCTACAGGGGACCCGGCGTTGGCATCGCGGCCGCCGGTCCGGCTGGGAGCGGGACGAGGGCTCGTGCCCATCCCGGCGCTTCGATGGAGTTAATTTCTCTAAGGAGGATACCTGCACGGTAAGCAAATTCTGGGAGCTAATATTTTTCCAGGTGCCTCCAAAAGAGTGAGTTCAAGCCTAGAAGGTATTCTAGATGTTAACCGGGATATTTACGCAGCCTCTCCTCCATCCGAGTGGATATAAAGGCTTATTCAGAAGAATCTCTATAAAACAGAACTCCACTGCCAGGAAACCACCGGGCTGTGCCAATAAAAAGTTATATTTTTTCCTGCCTCTCTGACTCGCAGCCTTCTTCTGGGTTTTGAGAAATATTATACAGCCACGGTGAAGCTGCAGCTGAACGATGAAGTCACCGAAAGGCCACGCGGCAACGCCGTACTTATTTTTTTTTTTTTGCCTTTGTATTGACATCTCCTATCTTTCAGAAAGTCACGCATCGATTCTTTCCAGTGCAGACCAGTCCAGCCCTTGTCATGCAGCGTGGAGTTCAAGCACGAGTCCCAGCGGCTCCGCATGAAGCCGTGTTTCAAGGGCTGGCGTTTGGAAACAGCGGAAAAAAAGCAAAGAGAGAAATATGCAAACCGCACGACAGCCAAGTCCGGCTCAAGCACCGCAAGCAGCTGCAACTCCCCTGATCCTGAGGATTTCTGCACGGGCTCTGGGCAGGAGAAGGGGTTTTAATCCCAGCACCGGGAGCTGATTTCATCTCATCTGTGCGAGGGGCAGCTGAGCCATGCTTTGGGATCAGCAAGGGCAAACACCGTTCCCCAACAAGTATTTAAAATAAATCGATTTTAAATGTATTTAAAAGGGGGTCCCGGCCGCTGAGGCTGTGTGTAGGGGCACCGGTGCCACCCCCAGGTGCTGGATCGAAACCGCGCGTTTCCAGTCGGCATTTCCATTTTAGTAACCGCGTGCATCCGATTCAGTGCCAACATCCAAACCACCGAGTGTTAAACGCCGGCTGCCGCCGGAACGGGTGCACGCTCAGCCCGGTCCACACCAACGCCAGCATCGCGCCGGGCGAGCGAGCCAGCACCTACCTGCTTGTTCTTGTACTTTTTCAGGTAGCGAGGAGAAACCAGACACTCGGGGTTAATGTCGGTGGTGATTTGTTCCGGGATCAGCTGCGGGTCCGGGTTCAAATGCTGCATTTTCAGGAAGGAGAGGATGTTCTGCACTTCCATACCGTAGGAGCTGTCGGCCATCGTCTTGCCCTTGGAGGCCAGGCGGCAGGCGGCCATCCAGCTGGCGTACTGCGTCTCCTGTCCCCAAAATGAGACCCATCAGAGCGGTGGGGGTGTTGTCCTCCAAACCCCCCCCCAAAAAAAACTTCAGGAAGCTTTTATTTTCCTTCCAGACCCAGGAGACGGGCAGAAACCCAGCCAAGGTAGAGCAGGAGCTGATTTTCTACTCCTAGCGACGCCGAATATCGAGATCAGACACATGTGAGTGCGTTTTGTGATTTTTTTTTTTAATCAATCGCACATCCGAGCGTGAGCTGACGGTGGGCAAAGAGCAAAGAGAAGGTGGGTCCAAGGGATGAACTTACATTATCGCAGCGAAGCCAGATTTCGTTCATTCCCTCCGCCACCGGAATCAAAAGTTTGATGTTAAACTTCTGACCGGAGATGTTCACGTCAGGGGTAACTTCACATCCTGCAACGAGGGAGCCAGCGTTTAACGGGGGTGTGAAGAAATATGCTTTAAAGAAGAGGAAAAAAAATTCAAAAAAAAAAAAAAAGGAAAAGAAAAAGCAACGTGCTCCAACTAAAGGATGTCCAACAGCATCTCGGTGCTGCAAAGGTCTCACACCACGTCTCCGATGGGATGAAGGCTCTACGGAGCAGGGACAAAAACCGTGTCAGATGTCTCTTTTTCCAGGAAAAAAGGGGAAAAAAAGCAAGACCTGATCTGAAAGCGATGAAGCCGAAGCTAACACACGCCTGCAGGATTGATCTTGTAGATCCTGCGTGGCCTTGTGGATGGACCCCATGGCTGGAAAACGCTCCATGGCCCCAAAATTTTCATGAAAGGGCAGGAAAAAGTGGCTGGATGGGTGCTGACCTTCCCCCTGACACCCCTCTAGGTTATTTCAGCCAGGAGCATCGCTCCTACGTTGAGTGGCGAGGTGGGAGAATCCCGCTTGCGGTGTCTGGGGAGAACTACGAGCGGTTGTATAAACACCAGGGGGGGATGAACCGAAGCAGCCAAGTTACCCCGCCCGCTGCTTCGCCACCGCCTTCGAGATTTTTTAAAAGTGCCGTCACAGCAGATCTGTCAAAAGCTCCCAAAAAGGTCCTGCGGGCTGGGCATCGCTCTGCCTGCAGCCCGAGGTCGCTTGGCATCGCCTCTGCTCCTGTCTCCACGGGAGGAAAGCAGAACCAGGACCAGGGAGAGGAGGAAAAACAAAATAATTAAAGGCAGCAGAGGAAGAGCATGGTCTGTTCTCTCCAGCTCTAACTTATTCGCTGCCTTTGGAGTTGATGTCACTCTCTTGTGACAAAAAGGAGAATGGCTGCTGTGTCCCCACGTATGGGGGAGCTGGTGGCCCTGGGGTCACACCTACCATGCTACTCACTTTTTACAAGCCTGAGTACCTGCCGTGCCATCAAACCCAGCCACCTTCATCCCTTTAAATATATCTACCCAGCCCTAGGATGGCGTGGCTGGAAGATAAATCAGTGGGACAAGAAGATGCAAGAGGAGCAGCCGATTAGTGGAATAAAGTTTGAAGCTGCAAGAGGGGAGATGGAGATGAGATGTGAGGAAGAAATGTTTTCCTGTGCGGGGGGTGAGGCAGTGGCCCAGGGTGCCCAGAGAAGCTGTGGATGCCCCATCCCTGGAGGGGTTCAAGGCCAGGCTGGATGAGGCTTTGGGCAACCTGGGCTGGTGGGAGGTGTCCCTGCCCATGGCAGGGGGTGGCACTGGATGGGCTTTAAGGTCCCTTCCAACCCAAACCATTCTGTGATCCGATGATTGGATTGCGATGGCGCTTACGCTTCTCTCACCTCTGAGGTTCATCTGGTGTGCGGGCGTCCCGTTGGATTCCTCTTTGCTTTTGTAGCAGGAGATAGAGGTATCTTTGAAGGTGCACCAATAGGGCTTGTAGCCTTTCAATGTCAGCTTCTTGGGCCTGCCAGACAGACAGAAGGACATTACGTTTGGTTTAACCTCCTAAACCAAACTGGTGCTGCACTGGGAAACTCATTTCACCCTCGAAAATCGGGTGTCAGCAACTTGGGTACGCCCACCTTGGGGACAGTCCCTGCCTGGCAGCTCAGCCACCACCCACCAGCCCTTCACCGCAACGTTGGGTCAAGAAATACAATTGCAAGTTGGGACTCTTTGATCCCATGGAGGTCCCACTAATTTGGGGCAAGGTGGGGAAGTGGAAAACTCTAGGTCAGAACCAGACACGTCCTTGAACTGCTGCAAAGCATTCCCCTTCACCTGCCACACCAAACGGGAACCACTTTGCTGGAGCTCCGAAAGGACGCGGTGCTTCGGAAAGACTTGTCGGTCAAGCATGAGTAGACTTTTTTTTTAAATATTTTTTTTAAATACCCCATTTCGCATCAGCAAAGGTTCAGTTCCTTCCCATGGCGGGTATGGAAAACCTGGATTTTGCCCAACTCCTGCAGCAAAGCAAAGCTCCCACCCCCAGCCCTGGACCCTCCTAGAGCTGCAAATTTCGGACTTTTTAGAACCTCTCCTAATTCCTAACCCTTATCCAAAGGCTGTGCCTGCAGCTCCTCACTGCGATGCACTTCTCACATCCCCAGCCCACAAGTAGTCGCTCAACCCTCATCCTTAGGGATCAAACACATGATGGTCCCAATCGCGTGTCCTTTGCACTTTCATTTCCAAGCAAAAATATTCTGGGGGCTGCTTGGGGTGTAGGGGTCAGAATGTGGCCTTTGAATTTCCTTTAGAAGCCACCTCCTGCTACAGAGCATGTCCCCAATCTCCAGCCAAGCCATCCCACCTGGGGTTTTCCCATCCTTTGCTCTCCATCCTTCTCTTTTAAGACATTTTTTATCATCTTGAGCTTTTTTGGGGACCCCTTAAAATTGCAGGCAGGGCATTTTGGCTGGCTGGCAGGGGAGAGAGAAACATCCCGAGTCTCTGCAGCAACACCAGGCACATACAAGGACATATACATAGGACATATATCTATAAAAGCCACACGAGGGACATATATTCCAGCTCCTCCCCAGTGAAGTGCAACAAGAGCACGTCCAGCATCAGGGCAGCTCCTAACTCTGCATCATCTACGTTGGGTTTCTGGCAGTAAAATACCTCCTGACCTTCATTTCGAGGAGCAAACAGCAATTCGGTGCTTCCCTACTGTACCAGGACAGCCTCAAATCCCAAATTTAGGCTTGGACCGGGCGAGGAACCGGCAGCTTCTCGCTGCGTCATCTCCTGCCCCATCCCATTTGGCACGTCTGATTTGCGAGCAATTAGCTCCCCGAGTCCTGCCGAATTTTATTGGCAAAGAAGCACATCAAAGGAAAGAGCAAGTTGTTTGTTTGTTTGTTTAAGGGGAGAAAAAAAAACCCAAGGCACAAGAAATTTTGCTCTGATTAAGACGGCAAGCGGAGACCTTATAAATTCACCCTCGGAGAGGGAGAAGGAGGTTTTCAGAACAGAAGTAGCAGGTTCCGGCTCCAGAAGCAAACAATTCATAAAATAAAAGCTTGTTCCAGAGCTATTCTGCTGCCTCCAGCTTTTCTTCTCCATCCTCTAGCTACGCTGTGAAATCTCATCATTATTTCCAGTTTCCAGAACTTTCACCGTAACCCTCGCCGCAGCCAGCGATAAATTGCAAAAAGACGGTCGCAGCTGCCAAAATGTTACTCAAAAGTCCAGACGCTGCTGTTCCCGGTTTCCACGCACCGCCGTCCAACTCAAGGCAAAATAATAATAAAAAAACCCCCATAAATCCTGAGTGAGCTGGAAAGAGGAGCAGAGTCAGCTTAACCTGCTCCTTTTGGCAGAGCCGGGGCAGACAGACCGGCATCCCGGCTGTTCATCAGCCATCCAACCTCTTGCAAACCTCTGAGCAAGGTTTTTAGGTTTCACTCCTCATTTTAGGACGGTTCGATCATCTCCTGGGTGCTAAAGGTATGGGGAGAGATATCCCAGCGTGTGCTGCTGGCTACGGGATGCAGCAAGCTCTCCTGGAGGGATGCTGGGTGCCAACAGCGGGAAAACACCCTGAGTTTTATATTTAAGATCAATTTCAGTATCGAATGGGTTGGTTCGGAACGGTGTAAAATATTTTGCGACCGTGCCACGTGCAGGATAAAATGTTTTACTAGCAAGAGAGCGCAGATGCTCTGAGCTGTGCCGTTACGCGGTGGCTTTTCACACCAGATGTGCGGCAAGATCTTACGCCAGGAAATTAAAAAAAAAAAAAATTAATATTAGGAGGTAAGACTATTAATTATTCATAGACATTACCAGTTTCACATCAGCACTTACTTGAAGACTTTAATGTAGTCAGCGAGCTCCGGGATGGAAGTGATGTCACCCTGAAAAGAGAAATTATCCCCATCACCCCCCGGCCGAGCGGGACGGGGGCGGTGGGTCCGGGAGGGGAGGGATGCTGCACGGGGGAGGAAACCGGCGGCAGCTTCTCCGGCCAACACTGGGGCTCATGAAAACGCTCCTGAGAAACCCTCATCCGCAAGCAGAGAAAAAAAAATCTATCGCACAGAAGTGCTGTTTGGAAAGCAGAGGACAAGGTTTTATTTTTCTTTGAGGAATTCCCGCTGCTGCCGGAGCCAATTCCCACCCGCGGGGTCACCAGCGGTCGCACCGCCTCGATTTTTCTCCTCCTTTCGTTTTTCCGAAGGAAAAGACGCTGCTCTGTACCTCCGCAGGAACTGGGGACAGCCTAAAAAGGCTTCTTCCCCCCCAGCTTTTTTAACATTGAATTTATTTTTGATTTTTTTTTTTTTACACGAGCAAAACGTACCGGGTGGCACTTTCCATTCCCCAAAAGCTAAAGGACAGAAAAAGCCAAGATTGCTCCAGCAGCTTCCAGTAGCAAGACAGTTTACTTTCCGTCTGCAATGAGCAAAGCTGTTTATAGATACCACTGGGGAAAAAAAAATGCAAAATCTAAACAAACAATCCAGTAATTGCCCATTATCCGTATTCAATTACTCGAATGCATCTGGAAACGGCTACTGCTAGCGAGAGCCCGACGGAGAGGGATGGAATTTTTTTGATGAATCATTGTCGTCTTCACCCTTATCTGGCAGGGACTGTTCCTCAGCACTGGGCTTCAAATCTAGTTTCGTAAAAAAAAATTATAAAAGGGGAAAATTTCTCTTTATTTCTGTTGTGGCAAGTGGTTAATAGAAATCTCCGCCGCTATTAACGCCGCTAAAGCGGGCTACGTATGGATGTGAACTGCAAAAAGAGCCTCCGTAAACACTTAAAAAAATCCTGTGAAGTGTAAGACTGGAAAATTTCATGGATTTTAGGGTTTGAAAGAACTTAAAATGAAACTCGGAGGTGGTTTAAATGTGCAAAACGCCGTGCTGTGCCAAGGCTGGCCAGATCTGCTCCTTTTTTTTTTCTTTTTCCTGGAGTTTTTGGGTTTTATGTTGGAGAATCAGTGTTAAAACAGCATGTCAGAAAAAAAAAAAAAAAAGAAAAAGAAACTCTCTGAAATAGTCATAGCCCACCACTCCAGGCTAAAATCCAGTCTAATAAAAATAGGGTTTCGTAAGCGTTATTTCTGAAAATTTCAGCAGCTGTTTTAGGTGCTGTAAAACTTCGCCATGAATTAGAAACGGTGGAAGAGAAACCTCAGCGTGAAGAATTCAATATTTTGGAAAGTTGGTAGCGAGAACAGAAACCATATTAATTTTAGAGAACAGAAAGCAAATGGATTTTAATTTCGTTTTCCATTATTTCACCAGGGAGGTGGCTTGGTGCAGGAAGGGGTTTCAGCTCCTCCGGGACTTCTCCAAAATTATTTGGTCTTATGGTCCCAGCAGGAAAAAAAAATTATTGCACTTGACTTGTGCAGCGATGCAGAGCTGGGCACGTGGGATGGGCTGAGCTCACCCCGCTAAATGAATTGCAAACTCCCCCAAAATAGAAGGTGGTCTTAGAGCTTAAATGAAGCCTTTGATTCAGTACGTGCATGTGCTGAAAGAGGTTTTTATGCCGTGTCTGGGTTCAGAGCAGAGCTCGGCTATCCCTCAGTATTTAAAAAAAAAAAAAAAAATTATTTTTAAGAAAAATATTATTGGGGGTCTGTGTTCTGCGTTGCTCCGCTGGGCTGCGGGGCAACTTTCTCACGCTGTGAGAGCAGAAAGAGCCAAAAAGGAAGAGGAAGGATTCCCAGGTTGGATGCCTGGGAAACTTCCCAGCTCGGGATGATTATTCCAGCCTCACGCCAGGCGAGGAGGGGACGCACAAGCCACCCGGCCACAGCGTGCCTGCAACCCTTACCAGGATCGTCGATGTTTTGCCACCTTCCAAAGTGATTTCCAGATCCGAGAGTGCAGCATCCACCTCGTCCACCTCCTTGTCGCTGTTGTTCAGGTGGTTTTCCGAGGACATGATGGACAGCTTATTGATGTGGTACTGAAAGGCAAGGCACAGTGTGTCACCGGGATGCTCCTGTGACCTGGCGGATGCTGCGAGCTCATCACAACACGGCCACTTGGGCAGCGGAGTGGAAACCAGAGCTGTCCCCTCTGCAGGAGAGCCCGGCGAGCGCTGAGACCTGAGCGCAGCGGCACATACCCACAGCTTTTTGGTATCTCCAAGGATGGAGACTCCACCACCTCTCTGGGCAACCTGTGCCAGAGCTTGGTCACGCTCACAGTAAAGAAATGTTTCGTGATGGTCAGAGGGAACCTCCCGTCTTTCAGTCTGTGCCAGTGGCCTCTGGTCCTGCCGCTGGGCACTGCTGAGAAGAGCCCGGCTCCAGTCCAGAGGAGCCCCGGAGATGGTCCGAGGCTGGAGCAGCTCCCGTGCGAGGACAGGCTGAGAGAGTTGGGGGTGTGCAGCCTGGAGAAGAGAAGGCTCCGGGGAGACCTTCCAGCAGCTTCCAGTGCTGAAAGGGGGCTACAGGAGAGATGGGGATGGCAACGCTTTGCCCAGCACAGCCCAGGACACCATTCACCTTCTTTGCCCCAAGGGCACATTCATAGAACCACAGGATGGTTTGGGTNTTTAGGTTAAGCTTTAACCTGGTGTCCACCAGCACCCCCACGTCCTTTTCTGCCAAGTTCCTCCCCAGCTGGGTGGCCCCCAGATTATACCGGTACGTGGGATTGTTCCCCCCCAGGGGCAGGAATTTGCATTTCTCCTGGTTGAACTTCATGGGGTTCACGTTGGTCCATTTCTCCACCCTACTGAGGACTCTACGGCAGCACGACCCTCGGTGTATCAGCCACTCCTCCCAGTTTGGGAGAACGCATTACATCTGGTTTTACTCCAGTAAAACCAAAAGATCCATAAAATCTCACACTAAGGACCATGCCCAGCCCACTCTGGACTGCTTGGAGAGGTAAACTGAGACTTTATATTTCTGTTTTCAATTTTATTTTTTTTTTTTCTTCCCTAGGAGCAGACAGCCCTGCTCCGGCTGGGGATGTTTCAGCATCCTAGAGGGCTGAGATGCGCCAGACCACACGTAGTAAATGGCCTGCCATCCGTCTTACGGAAGTCAATAGCAAGTGTAGTGTTTATGCCAAATCACACCGAGTATTTCATAAAACAGATAAATAAATAGTTCTGGGAAACCCACAGATTATCACCAGCTGCTTGGGGGGGCAGGGTGCCAGAAACGCACAGTTCAGTAACCCAGTGTACTTACTGGGGATTTTCAAGAAGGACAAAGCTAAGAGTTAACGATAGACATAAACATGTTTGGCAAAAGAACGCCAAGTTCCTTTCCATGAGAAGTCATCAGCGGTAAATATTTAAATTACCTAATAAGCTCAAGTGAGGGTTAGGAGACGGGAAACGATCCAATTTGTAGCAGCATGAGAAGTCCAAGCTCCCACTGAAGGCAAGGTGAGGGTTAAAACACCGGGGTTACAGCACATTTATCCTGTTAATCAATAGTCATCAATAGTGAAGTCGGAGTTTAACCCAAACCCACCTGCAGCGCTGCAAACATCATCATTTCTTCCTCCGTGCACTCGATCTCCTCCAGCAGAATAGCCCACTTGGACTGCTCGTACAGCTGGTTGATCCTGATGGCATCGTACTATGGCACAGCGCGGAAAAAAAAATGTGTTAAGGTTGTAAAACGTCCAAACCTGGCTCAAGACAAACCGCTTCATCTTTTATTTCAATGCAATCTCACTTCGGAGACTGAAAAGCCCCTGCCACCAAGTGACTGGTAGGTGGGAGCACGCAAAGCCAGGTTTGATGCCTGCAAGACCAATTTTCCAAGCGGTGGAGGATTTACTGACACATTAGAGATACAGGCATCCTTTGCTCAAAAAGCCTTCGCCTGCAAGATGCAAGGAAAATAAATAGCTCTGTACCTTTGGATTCAGGTCAAAAAAGCTGTAGTACTTGAACCGGAGCAGCAAAGCCTCGTTTTCTTTCACCTCCTGCTCCATAAGAGATCGAGACGAATCCAGCCATCTGTAAATTGTCAACACAGGATCATACACACAAAAATCTCAAGTCGCGATGATGCTTTCAAGAATGCAATTTAAAACCGCATCTTAAAAAAAAAAAAAAAAAAAAGGAAGAAAGGAGCAGAAAAACAAATCCTTAACTCACCCTTGGTTGATTTTGGCTTTATCGAGCAGCGCCTGTGGCTTGTACATTTTTGCTAAAGACTCCGGGGAGGTGACGGGCTGGCTCACGGCCAGGATGCCCGGGTTCCCCTCCGACAAGGCGCTGTCACCGAACCAGGCTGAAGTGGGTGACAGGGGACTGCCGTCGTGAGCGTCGTAGGTGGGTGTCATCGTTTTGCTATATAGTCCTGGGCTCGAATATATGTTTCCTACCGTTAAGAGGAATAAAAGCCAAGAGTTAGCTTATGGCCAAGCCCTGCCTGCTCCCAACCAAGCCAACTCAGACACAAACCCAAAGCCAGCGGATGAAAAACCTTCCCTTATTTTTTTTTTTTTTTACCATTTTTTTTTTCCCCTGCAATGGGAAAACACTGCACTTCTTGTTTTCCCATGAAAAGCTGCCCCTCTCTCTCAGCTCTTCTCCGAGAGCAAACCTGATGGAAAACTCATTCCAGCCCAAATCCATGGGAAAAGGCTCAGGTCTCCCACGCCGGGAAACTCCTGCCCACTGTGTTTCTGTGGCACCTGGGACACGAACGGCCCCCGACTTACCGGCATTTTGGAATATATGGAAGTCAAAAGTTTTAGAGGAGCAGGAAAATAAACTAAGGACGCGGCCAAAGAGACCAGAGGCAGACAACAAAAGTCCTACTGAGGTGGAGCTCACCTTTGACGGGGCCGATGTAAAGAATATCGGTGCCTATAGAGAGGGAAAGAAAGGAGGGAAGTGAGAAGGCGAGAGAAAGTCATCGGGAGAGCAGGGAAGGACAGAAGCCAAAAATGGGCATTTTCAGAAGACAGCAGAATAGCACAGGTGAGGTGAAACCACCCAAACGGAGTGTTTGCAGCAGCGCCGGTGGACTCTGCAGGCAAAGCAACCAAAGTGACTCCACGGTTATTTGAATCACATTACAAGAACCAGCCTGGCACGGAAACACGGATGGAAAAGCTTGCTGAGACGGCCAAACAAACTGGGTATTAATATGCTGAGCGAGTGGCGCGATTTGGTGCGAAACCGACCCTGAAGCACACATCCCTCCCAGTTCTTTTAAAGCTTTACAGCTCCTACAGACCCAAAGCAGACAAACCCACCCCAAAACCTTTTAAAATTACAAATATGAAGGGAAGAAAGGGGACCCAGCTGGGCAGAGCTAAATAGTCCCTGTTCATCTCACGGGAGCATTGATTTTTAAGAATAGAAAATCCAGATTTTCAAAATAAAGCAGGTTCAACGGCCGTATCCTAATGTCAGTCATTCCACTTGCGTGTGTACGTCGGGCAACGAGCTCAGAATTATTTCCTGGAAATAAATCTGTGCACTAGTACCTAGAAGGACAGATAACGAACGGGCTTTATTGGGAAAGAGTTGTGTCCTTTTAAAATCACGAACCTCTTCAACTCGATGAACCCAAACTCTACCTCTGAGAGCACTTATTAAGCCCTGTGTGCGTAAGAAACGACAGAAAGCTGAGCTAGACATCTGGAAAAAAGTCTAAGACCAAAACAATGGGAAAACCTTTTCCATTTTTTTTTTTTTGCTATGAGTATCTCAAGGAGCAGTAAGAATGGTTTGACTCAGCAGCATCATGCCAATGACAGCCAACATCTTGGTTAGGAAACTTAAAATAATTTAGAAACGTGATTCTAAACTGCCTGACAGGATGGAAAATGTAAGTGAAAACCATCCGTCGCCATCCAACAAGAAAACCACCAGGATGCCTTTAATGCTCCTGCTAGTTTTGCCGGTGTCTCGGTCCAGATTAATGACCTGGGGGACCAGTAAGCACCATGGGTACCTGCCATCAAGACAGACCCAGCAAACCAGGCATGAGCTCAAAAGCAGCAGAAATGGTCAAGGGATGGAGATATCCACCTTCAAGCTTCACACTTGCAAGAAGAAGACCAGGGGATGACTTGCCATGACTTTGGGAGTTGGATTTGACGATCTTCATGGTCCCTTCCGACTTGAGATTCTACGCTTCTATAAATTCTATAAAAGCAGCTGAAACGTGCTCTCCCCACGAACCATTACAATGCTGGAGCAGAGTGGTCCAACAAGAACCAGCAACCATCCATGAACCACATCCCAAAGGATGCTCTTGCCTCCTCCCCACAACCCTCGTGGCGTGCCAGCCTCACCCTTCGCTGGCTCAAGCATTAACTGAACCACCTCAAACCCCACTTTTTGCCCCAAATCACTCAGGTTTTCCCACAGACATCCCCCCACATTCCTCCGTTTGAGTGCCCGGAGGAGCAAAGCTTCTCCTCATCACCTTCTCCAAACGTCTGCAAGATCTCCAAAGTTTTTCTTAAAAAATGTGCCCGAGGCAGGCAATGTCATGGAAAGTTCCAGCTGACATAGCTGTAAGTTTGGCTAAGTTATAAACAAGTCAATACAGGTTTTCTAATGGAAAGTGTTGGGCAACGCTGACAGCTCTGCCTACAGTGATTTCAATGGTTTCATTGCCAGGTACTGGCTGCTCGGCGACAACACACGCCCGTTACCTCTACACGCACTCAAATAAGCAGATCCTGAAATATTAACTCGTTTTACCAAAGCATTCGGCATACAAACAAATGCTGGGACAATGCTAAAAAAAAAAAAAAATTGGATTAAAAACATGACGTTTCACTAACGGCACCTAAACACAGCAGGTAGCTGCAGTAATGAAACCTGCAGCAAAAGTCAGTTTGTTCACAAGGAAAGTGAAACCTGCAAGACTTCAAAGTGACTTGCCGGAAAACCAATAAATAATTAAAAGAAAAACTTATCTTTTGCATCCGTTTCTCCCAACGCAAGCCAAGTGTTTCCTATTAATCTAATGGAGGTGCTCTCTGAGAACACTTGACTTTCACTAAGGCTAATTATGGATTTCCAAGATGGAAATGCCAAATGAGAATGGACTGGAGCCTTGCCTGATGGGGAAAACTCCCCGAGCCAGGAGTGGGAGAGGACTAGCCCAGAAGTATTTTTAAATAACTGAGAGGAGAAAGAGCGAGATGGGAGCAAAAGAAGGATTATTTTTCCCTTGCTACAGCCCCGTGCCGATGGTTTGCTGCAGGGTCCGTGGTGCCCATCCCTTTGGCACGGCAGCTCCGCAGCATCGCTGCCGGAACTTTTCTCCTTGCAAGCCCAGTGGCATGAACACCCTGCACGACCTTCACTTGTACTGCAGTTAATTTAACACCTATTCTAAGTTGTTTTGTTTTTTTTTTTTTAATTAAAGCTGCCCTGCTTCCCTCCTATCGCTGGATTTAAAACCAAGAGCTCTGGCAGCCGGACCCGCCGGTGCGCATCTCTGCGGCTTTCTCCGCAAATCCATTTGGGCTAAAGTGCTCCCGCTTAACCGACTTTATGGTTTAACCTCCTGCCATTTGCCTTCAAACACCAGACCTCCAGCAGCCGCGGAGCAGAGCCCCAAACCCCCTCTGCCTGCAGACACCTCCCTGCATCAATCTTCTGCCCGTGGCAAGGGATGTGAGTCCATCAGCGACGTCACTCCGTTAGCGATGACGCTCCGTTAGCAATTCTCTCAGGAGCTCTGCTCAGACTGGCAAACTAACCCCCCAGCAATGAATTAATTTTTTTTTTTTTTTTAGCATCACCATCTACGCCCTTACCATAAGGCAACGCTGATGCAATTAATAAAATATTGGTTTTGCTGGGTTATATATAAGGAGTAGAATGGCGGTACTGCCTAAAACACACCTGGAATTTGACATTAGGAACGATTTTCCATTTAACTCCTTCCTTAAGAGGGTAAGAAAACATTTCAGCCACACAATCCCAGCGGTAAAGCGGTCACACTTGGTTTCTGGTTTATTTTATAAAGTCTGGTGTTGTTCTGCGCCTCTATATGCGTGACAGCTTCAGGCATGCATCTGTGCCACCGCGACCGAGTGCTGCAGCCCTGGAGGATTTGTGGGATTTATTTTAGGGTCCGTTTCTTGCACAGACCTTAAGGACCAGTACTGCTATATCATTTCCCCCCTCCCCATTTTATTATCTGTTTGCCTCCTCTCACAAAGCAAGCCCCAGCTCACCAGACCCTGGCGTGATCAGCGGACCCTCCAGCTCGAAGGCGTCGTCTTCATATTGATCATCCAACTTCTTCTTTTTTTTCTTCGATGGATCTCTGGGTTTCCTCAAAAGAGAGAGCTCTTCTGGATGCCTGATGTCTGGGGAGAAAACGGAGCACTTTTACAAAGGCAGGACAGAAAAAAAAAAAAAAAAAAAGGAAAAAAATACACTTCCTTTAGGAACAACATCCAGCAACGTGCAATATCTCCCTTGGCTGATTTTCCTGCTTTGCGACGGTTAAAAATCAAGTTGAGAACATTTCCACGGTACCCTCATTTCCACGGGAGCAATCCAAGAGTCAAGCCATTGATTTACTTTATCAGACTGGAAATTTTCAAGCTTATATCTAAGGCTTATCTAAAATAAGAGATCTTGGCCAAAATGTTTCTTTTTCACACCAAAACTCCAGCCTCTCCCATTTCCCTGCCCAGACCCAGCCTGAATAATTTAAACCCCATGTTATTTCAAACGAAGAGCATCCCACTGTGTTTGTGTTTTAAGCTACGGGAGTATGGGGGGGGCAAATGAAAAAAAGAGGATTTTAAGACCACGTCCTGCAAAGGTGGGATTTTGGTTTTGTTTCTTCTCTGGGAAAGCGGAGCCCACTGCCCGTCGGACCACCGACACCACCGAGGGACTGGGAGGGAGCCAGGAGTCCCTCGTCGGCGCGGCAAAAACCAAGAGAGGAAAAAAAAAACCCTTCCATCTAAACTGTCCTCGGTCGATAGGCGGGAACTGACCTGGAAAAGCATTCACCTGGGCACGCAGCCATCCGACCGCAGTGATGAAAGGCTGGAAAAAAGGTCGGAGAGCTCTGAAATACAGCTTGGATTGGGAAAAAAGGAGATTATGGATCACGCTTGAGCCCGGAAGGAAGAGTTTCGGAGCCCTCCTTGCAGCTGCTTGGCCATGGACAAGCCCCGGTGCTGTTTCTAGCTCTGGTTTTTCCATGTATCGCCCGAAAATCCCCAAAAATGGGGACGCTCTAAGGACAGCAGCCCCTGGGTCCCATCCCCGCTGCACGTCCAAGCCTGCAGAAGGGCGGCCAGGAGCCGGCGGAGCTGGTGGCATCGCAGCCAGCCTGTATTGTCCCACCCAGAGTAATGCCAACCGAGGCAATAACTCATTTTCCTAACGAGGAGAAGTTACCGGGTTCATATCTCACCACCGCAGCATTTTGCTGTCCGCTCCTAGATGTGGGATTAGAATTAAAATGGGAATTTGGTCCCGAATGGGACACATCCCCACGGCAAACAAACCTGTGCTTTTTTTTTTTCCCCCCCCCGGATATTTTAAATAACAGCCAGTGCATCACCACCAACCCCGCGGTGCTGGTGACATTCGAGGGGTTTGATTTTCGGTCAGCTCCAGGGATGGATCCTGCCAGCCCCGGCGTTCCCGAATCCAGAGGTCGGGCACTCATATTGTGGGTCTCCCATCCCAAACCACCACCTGGCACAGCTTTAATTTAAGCTTTATTATTATTTATATATTTATAGGTATTTATTTAGATAATATTTCCATATTTTATTTATTTATATAAAAATAAATAATCTTATTTATCATCACTACGTCCCCATCATCACGCTAAACTCCACCCCTGCACCCACGAACCAACACTTAGGTTCCACCACCCAACTTTTTGACCATTTCTAGCAACAAATACCCAGCGTATGAATCCCCAGAGCTATCCTCCTTTCCCATTGATCACCGCCAGCTTACCTCACGAAGAAAAAATCTGCTGGGACAACCAGGGTCACGCCTAAGGGACGACAACGCAGCGCAGCCTAAAATGAGGAGTTCCCCTGGTATTTTGCTAGCAAGGTTCATGCTCTGATGTTTATTTATGGTGCATTAGCAACTGATACAGCCTCTCGGCTGAAACCATTCAGAGAGGCCAAGAGAAGGGCTCTGGGCCAAGCTCGGCTCCCGAAAGCAATCTGCTGGAGATGGTCCAAAGCTTGACCATCTGATTTCCAAGCGACTTTTTATAGTCCTTCAGTTGTTCATGGTGCTATTACAACGGGATACAGGTTAAGTTTTCGGCACATGGCTGCAGGGCACGGCGAAGGCAGCGGCATCCTCGCGATGCCGGAGCATCCCTGCAGCCGCGCACGTTTCCCGTTGATAAGCCCCAAATTTCTCCTGAAAAACGGTCTGCTGGACATACCGTCGTTTCCGAGACTTTACAAACACCACTGAAGACATCTGGGGGTTGCAGGGGAAATAAAAATATAAAGCTCATCGTGCTCGAAAGCAGAGAGAAGAAAAGCAGCAAGAGAATCATCGAATCACGGGATAGTTTGGGCTGGAAGGGAACTTGGGTTGGGGCAGGGACACCTCCCACTAGCCCAGGTTGCCCAAAGCCTCATCCAGCCTGGCCTTGAACCCCTCCAGGGATGGGGCATCCACAGCTTCTCTGGGCAGCCTGTCCCAGTGTTCCACCAGAGAGCGATTTTGGTTTAATTTCCCACCCCAGAATTAAGAGAAAAAGTGAGAAGCAACTTTGCACGTTTCGATCTTTCAGCAAACTGCTGGTGAAACAAACGCTTGCTGCTGATTATGATTAATGAAGCGTACAAGGGGTCTTCAAGAGTGTTTTGAACGGAGCTGGGCTTGGCAAACACGGTGTTTAGTCACCGTAGCTAAAGCAGAGCCTATCCCAGGGCGAAAGGGCTTGCAGATGGTAGGACTCCAGTTAATTGGAAACCGGGACGAGGAACCGCTCCAGAGCCCCAGCCCCTGTTTTCCGGCCATAAGAGCAAGAGAAAGATCCTTCAAGCATCCAAGCGGCACAAAAAATTTAAAGTCTTTTACATAGGTTTGGGCTTTCTACTAAGTCCCACTGCAGTCCTGCTTGCCAGAGTTGTTCACCTGGGGTAAAACATCTCCCCAGGGTCTGAATTTTGCCCCAAATTCCCACTGGAAACCCTCTGTTAACTATTTCATCCGTATTTTCCAGCTGAAGCCAAGCTGCTCCTGCCAAAGGTCACTTTTTGAAGGAAACCGTGGGTGGACGAGGAGGAGTGACCTTCTGAACAAGGCTGACTCTTCAGCGGATGCTCCTTGTCTGTACACGAGACAGATGGCACCGGGAACATCTACTAGAATTTACCGTAAATGATCCTTTTAGCATTTTATTTCTATTTATTGAATAAGTGCGTGAAAACCCAGCTATCCAGCCTCTCACCGAGCCTCCCCGGCATCGCTGGGGGAGGCTCCAAAACCATTTTTCAGCTGGATCCGACTTTGCCATCTCCTCCAGCCCACGCTGGACCAGCTCCACATCCCGGCCGAAGGGTTTCACCAAGTTCAGGGGATTTGTTGCCTACAGAGGTGGAAGATGCCCCATCCCTGGAAAGATTCAAGGTTTGGTGGGACTCTGAGCAACCTGATCTAATTGAAGATGCTCACGGTAGGGAGGTTGGACCAGATGACCTTTAAGGTCCCTTCCAACGCAGATCACTCTATGATGACTTTACCAAGAGAGGGAAATGCCCTTTGGTGAGAGGAACACACACACACACACATTTCATAGGTGGCATTTCAAAACTGTGACCAGCCATGCACCTTTCAACCTCCAAGAAAATTTTTTCCAACTGTTGGATGAAGCCATTTTATTCCCTACAGCATCTTCTTTTCCATCTGCCTACAAGAGCCTACTTGTGCCTGGGCTGTGTCGCGCTGAATACAAATCCACGGCCTTTTTTCCCCCCGTGTAATCCCTAACTTCTCGTCCAGCCCTTGCACAGCTCAGCCAGCCCAGCTGTGCCCATTTATCTCCCACCCAGAGACAAACACCAGAGCTGGGATGAAATCCTCCTTCTTCACAAGGCACCGCACCGACTGCACCCAGAAAATTGGCTTTAAAGAGAAATATCCGCCTTACAGGGTGTAAAATTCACAATTTACGCTTTTTTGGACCAAATCCGCCCAAGTAAATCTTGCAGCTGCTGCATCTTTAACCATCAAGGTGTGTTGCGATGGGAAAGCAGACGAGGTCAGCGATGGGACCAAAATCCACGTGTCTTGGCGTGAAAAAAGGGGTGATTTTGCTGCTTGGTCCCCATCGAAGATGTAGGGTCCCCAGACCCCACCAAGCAACACACCAAAGGGTTGGGGACATATGGTGACGATTTTGGTGCTCAGAGGGACGGGCTCTTGCTCCTGCAAGAAACCAGATTTGTGGTTTTCTTGCATCACCTACGTACACAACACGGCATCGTTGACTGGAAGGGCTGTCTAGGTGTGCATCAACTTCCCCAAAAATCAAAATTATGGGAAATCCCAAGAGTTTCCATATTCAGTGTTGATATGTAAGAAAAATCAATTATCTGAAGAAGCTCTCTGCATCCATTTTTCCATTTCTGGCTCCTTTAAAAGCCAGAGAGCTGGTTCGCTTGGTTAGCTCTCGAAGCAGAAAAACTCCATAATTTTACTCATAGCACAGAGAACATTTAGGGGAAATCTTCTCTTTAATGCAGATCCAGTTACCCTGCGTCAGGAAATGTGTTTTGAAGTGGGATATCTCTGCGCTGGATCACCGCTGTCTCGAAGCAATGACTCACAAAAATTACAGCCTTTGCACATCGCCATGAGGATTCTGAAAAAAAAGAGACCTCAAACCCCATTTCTCTCCCATTGCAGACTTCGAAAAAAAAAAAAAAGTATTTTTCTCTAGAATGAGTGAGTTCTACGGATTGTGTCTCATGGTGTAAGTTTACAGAATTAAGTATCTGACTTATCTTCAACGTAAACTCACTCGAGATAAAGCTTTGGAACACAGACCAGAGGCAAAAAAAAAAAAAAGAAAAAAAACCTTAACTTTTGAAGTGCCTGGAGATAAGACCATGGTTGTACTGGACGCTGGGTATCTGATGGTGGAGCCGGTCCTCACCCTCTCGGCACAGTTTACTAGGTTTGTACACCCACCTACATTCAGAACATTTTATTATGGGTTCTTCAGCTGCCTGGGAGCTTAAATATTTATTTGGGCAAAAGCCAAGTTCTCCACTTGCTGCCCTGGGGCCATGCAGCTGTGTCAGGACATCCTGCAAAGCCTCCTGAGATACCCAACAAGCGCCATGGGTGCAGACTACACTTGTCAAAGCTTTCCCTTGGAAAACCCAAGTGTCTGTTGACTTATTGGCTCGTCACCACAGCAGCAATCTGCAAAACCATCCAAAAACCGAGGTCATAGAATCACAGGATGGGTGGGTTGGAAGGGACCTTAAGGATCATTGAGTCCCACCCCCTGCCATGGGCAGGGACACCTCCCACCAGCCCAGGTTGCCCAAAGCCTCATCCAGCCTGGCCTTGAACCCCTCCAGGGATGGGGCATCCACTGGGCAGCGGCGTTTACAGCGATGTGATCGGTGCTGTCACCCGTGCGAGCAGTGCCCAAGGCTGAAATCAAGCACCATCGGCCAGGAGCGACCCAGGAGGAGGAGGAAGAAGAGGCAACCAGCAGCGATGGAGCCAAGCATTATTGCAAGACTAATAAAAAGGGCTGTCGAAGAGACAGAGTCAACAAACGCTGAATGTTTGGATATTTTTTTCTGCAAGTGGGATGAAATCCCCAGACTCTGGTTATCCGGATGCCTCTCGGAGCACAGACGGCACTTGGAGCCTTGCCCCCGAAGTGGCTGAACCGCAGCTCGAGTCAAACTCAATTAACTGAAGCACCACAAATGAGAAGAAATCCACTTACACCCTCTGCATTGGCCCATGAAGAGCCGTCAGAACGCTCCAAGGAAGGCGGTGACACGGGGTTTGCAGCATCTCCTAATGTCTTCAGGATGAAAGGCTACTTAAAGGGCCTCTGTCAACGGCCGAGCAAGGATGAAAAAATTCACTGACTCACCCGGTGACACACAACCTGACGCTACTCGACGGGCGGAACAGGGACTGGGGTTGAGGAGGGGAGAAAGGAGAATATTTTTTTTTTTCCATTTCAGCCAGTCTGCAATGAAATCCCGTTATTTCTCTGCCAGTCCAGTTTCTGGTGTTCGGCTGGATCCTGCACAACAGCTGCAGCTCAATACAGGCAAGCGATAAAAGAGGAAAAAAGAGCAAAATGAAGAAGTTGGCAGCCGTACACTTGAGCCTCGCTATTTCAAAAGCTGAGTACATTGCAATTTGGCCGACTCTCTAAATGGTAAGATTTCCTTCCACACCCATCCCCTAGACATATTTAGAAATAGCCGCGCCGCTGCCAAACCTCTCTGCACAAGACAGCAAACCCTTCCTCGGCGTTTCACCGGCTCTGTCTCCACGCTGGTACCCGAACGTCGGCTCCAAGCATCTTTTTGATGCTATTGAGCATCCGGAGACTGGATCAGAGATGCTGGTGTTGCCCCCAAACATCCCCCCGAGATGTTCCCACACATCTACCAGGTCTTTGTTTCAGCCCCACTATTTTAGGAAAAATCCTCCTTCATTTTCTAGCAGGGCTTGAAGGAANCGGAACAGGGACTGGGGTTGAGGAGGGGAGAAAGGAGAATATTTTTTTTTTTCCATTTCAGCCAGTCTGCAATGAAATCCCGTTATTTCTCTGCCAGTCCAGTTTCTGGTGTTCGGCTGGATCCTGCACAACAGCTGCAGCTCAATACAGGCAAGCGATAAAAGAGGAAAAAAGAGCAAAATGAAGAAGTTGGCAGCCGTACACTTGAGCCTCGCTATTTCAAAAGCTGAGTACATTGCAATTTGGCCGACTCTCTAAATGGTAAGATTTCCTTCCACACCCATCCCCTAGACATATTTAGAAATAGCCGCGCCGCTGCCAAACCTCTCTGCACAAGACAGCAAACCCTTCCTCGGCGTTTCACCGGCTCTGTCTCCACGCTGGTACCCGAACGTCGGCTCCAAGCATCTTTTTGATGCTATTGAGCATCCGGAGACTGGATCAGAGATGCTGGTGTTGCCCCCAAACATCCCCCCGAGATGTTCCCACACATCTACCAGGTCTTTGTTTCAGCCCCACTATTTTAGGAAAAATCCTCCTTCATTTTCTAGCAGGGCTTGAAGGAAGAAAAAAAAGGTTTTAAGAGGTTTGCAACTCTGGACAGCTTTGCCTCCTGGAAAGCAACCACGCCGGGGCTGTGGCTATGTGTACACGGGCACGGGCAGAGCCCTGGGAACGCTGCGCATCTCTAAGTACCAAAGGGCTCCAGTTTTGCAAAAAAAAAAAAAAAAACCCAACCCAAAACAAAACAGACGCTTTTTATAGAAGTTTTTTTGGCAACGGAGGGCGTGGAAATATTACAAATACTTCAGAAGTCAGAGGACGTTCTGTACTGGAGTGGAGACCATTTATAAAAAAAAAAAAAAAAAAAGGTAGGGTCATATTCGGCATCTAGGCGGCCGGGGGGGGNAAAAAAAAGGTAGAGTCATATTCGGCATCTAGACGGCTGGACGGTGTCGCCTTGCTGGGGCTGGGCTTGCATCCCGCCGCTCCCAAATGCCACCACTGCCACCTCGTCTCAGGTTGCGTCGAGTGGCTGGAGGCTGAAGCACGGCAGAGCGGCTATCGCCGTCCCATCGCTCGCACAGCCGCGGGCACCTGGGTATTTTGGGGCAGGAGAGGAGAGGGGACACAGCGCATCACCCTCCTGGGATGTCCCCCCTCCACCCTTACCCAGGCAAGGTACCGATTTCCCGACACCCCTTGTCCCTGGGGAGCTGGGGACCACAGTGAGGCGGGATGCGGGCGCGGGAACTGCTGCCGCACGACACAGGATGCTCCGCAGACTTCGTTTTTCCAAAGCAGGTGATTAATTCAGAGGATTACAAGGCAGGAGCTGGGTGTGATGCCCTACCAGCCTCTGGGGAAAAAAAAAATTAAAAAAAAGAGCCAAAGGGAATTTCTTCATCTTGCCCAGCCTCAGGGTGGGTAAGGGAAGGAGTAGTCATGAATTTTGGAGAACTTCCTCCCAGAGCTGCCTCCTCCCAGTGCTCCCAGCTCCCACCAGCATCAACTGGAATGATCCCTGCTCCTCCGCTCAGGCTGGAGGGCAGCGTAAGGTCTCAAATCCTCCAAGCCAGAAGAAGAGGAGAAGGATGGAAGCTTTTTCCCCATCGCAGCATCTCTCCTCGCCCTGCGGCTCTGCGACACACGCTGTTTCCCCACAAGAAGGAGCATCGCCGGGGCAGGAAACGCTGAAGCATGGGAAAAAACCTTCACTCTTGCATCTCGCTGTTTGCTTTTCCTCTCCCACGTGCACATGCAGCAGTAGATCCTGCCTGGAGTCCCTTCCTGCTCCCAGGACACATGGAAAAAAAATCCCAGCAGCAGCAGGAGAAGGGGGATGCTGTAAAGATGCAGCTGAAGGGATCAGCAGATGCAAGGCAATCAGATGGAATCAGATGAAGCCGTTGTGGAGGAAAAAAGGATTTTTCCACTTGTGGGATGATGGGTTAGCGGGAGCTCTGCAATGCAACCGTCGTGGAGGAAAAGAGGATTTTTCCGTTCGTTGTCCTGTGGGATGATGGGTTAGTGGGAGCTCTGCAACGGAGCCACAACTCCCCAGATCCCACTTTCCAGCGAGGATATTCCCACCCACACCAACCAAGTGTTGATCTGCAGCCCCACCAAATTGCATTTGTGTATTTGACGAGCTGTCTGCTGGGCTGAAATACCCCCCCGGCAGCACGACCAGAGGAGGGGGACACGCCGAACCCCCCACGCTTCATCCCAACCTGCAGGCGCAGGCAGCACAAACCTCTGCCGCTCCAAAATAAAAAAATAAAAAGGGAAGTTTTACTTTCTCTTTCTCTGGCCTTTACTTGCAGATCAAAGCTGGCCCTTCAGGCCAGCACCGCTTGCCAGCGGCTGCTCCCGGGCAGGTTTCCAGGGCTGCCCATCCCATCCACTGCCCTGCTCCTCATCTCCTGCCTGCTCCCACCGCAGGCAGGGTCAATCCGTGCCGTTAACCCTCCCTGACCGCTTGCTGTGGGAATTGAGGGGCTGGGAATGAGATTGGGGTTTTTTCCGGCTTCGCATGACCTCCAAGCAAGCGAGGGATGTGCGAGCGGCTCCAGCATCTTCCCACAGCCACCTCCGGGTTGTCCCCCGGGAGCCGCAGCCCGGCCGGCGGCGAGAGGGGCCCTTTGCAATAACTTTGCACAAGAACAGAGACTTTCCTTTAACAAGCAACCACACACTGCAGCGGTGACACCTCTGGGTACAATTTCAAGGGAATATAAGAAAAGGCACAACCCTAAATAACTCCCCCAAGTGTGTTCCTGCTTGTGTACAGAGGATTTTATAAATGCCACCAGCTAGAGTCCCGGCAACATGAGGAATTACTTCCATTACTCATTAATCATGACATATGCTAAAATTGCTGAAGTGTGTAATTAAATGCTCCGGGGGGAAAGATACCAAACAGTTCTGGCCAAAATATGAGCAACTCACAAGCACGGTTCTGTCCGGTGGATGTTGGTCCAGGATTGGACCCTAACTTTAGAAATGAAGGGATTTGCAGAGACAAGAGCTACGCTGTTAGATACCTTAAAATATCCACTCAGTTCTCCTTGGGGAGACAATTAGCATCATTAGTACGGGGTATGGGCACTCTGCAGCCAACCTGTGCAGAGATGCTGCAGAGGACAGGGAAATGCGGAAAAATCACAGAATCATGGTTTGGGTTGGAAGGGACCTTAAAGCCCATCCCGTCCCACCCCCTGCCATGGGCAGGGACACCTCCCACCAGCCCAGGTTGCCCAAAGCCTCATCCAGCCTGGCCTTGAACCCCTCCAGGGATGGGGCATCCACAGCTTCTCTGGGCACCCTGGGCCACTGCCTCACCCCCCTCATCATAAAAAAACGGGGCAGCATAAATACTGACCTGGAGGTAAAAACCAGAGGGAAACAGGCGGGCTGGGAAAGTGTCACAGCACGGTCTGCAAGACCCCAAGAGACAGTTGTGCTGGAGGAAAAAGAAACTCCAAGCTCCCCAAGCCGGGATGACCCCCCTGCCCTACAGCCACGCTAATCTCTGGCAAGCCGCAGCAGGCACCGAGGTGTGGGCAGATATCACCCACACCTCCCAGGAACAAACCACCCCGTGCAGAGTCAGAGCAACATCACCTCTGGGATGGTTTCACACGGCAGAAAGCAGCGGCTCCTATCACCCGGCCAGCGCGTGACCTCCCGGCTGAGATTAGCTCCTGCCTCCATCAGTGCTCAGCTCCGGGACCCTGCGCTCGGGGACGGGTCTGACCCACGGCACCGCACCAAGGGCACACATGGAGGACGAAAGGACAGGTGGTGACCTGAATTTGCATGGAGTGGTTTATATAGGCGTCCAAATATCTCAATATGAACACCTACAGGTGTCCCTATTGATATTTTTATAATATAGTGCTGATATCTTGATATATCATATGAAGATATAATAACAAATAATATAAAAAATAATATTATATAAAAATAGACATATATGGACACCTATATAATATATGCCTATATGGGTATAGACACCTATAGGTAAATTCTATAGGTGTCCAAATGTCTCTGGGGTCCAGGGAAGAGCTTCCCAGCCCCTCCAGCTCCAGCAACACCACCTCCCCGCATCCCAATCCCCTCTTCCCTTGAGCCGATGTTGTGGCGATGCTCCCCGAGCTCTGCTGAACATCTGGCTCCCAGTAAACACCGAGACTGAAGAAAAAAAATCAGGAATATTGACTCCAGCAGGTCGGATGCCACGGGAGGAAAGTCAGAACCACCCTCGACAGATGTGTCCCCCCCTTCTTGCGGCAGAGAGCTCCCACCACAGCTGGGCTGGAGCTATCCGAGCGGTTTTTTTTTCCCCTTCCACATTTTTAAATATTAGCATTATTCTGCCCCTTTGTCCATAAATACACTGAGAGCCCTGGAGAGGAATAAAGAGCTGCTTCAGGCCCATGTAAGGTTCTGACCACTCCGTGAAGGATCCTCTCGTTACGTGATTAACCGTATCAGAATTTCCTGACGTGACTCACCGCTCGAAAGATTCACCAGCGACCAAGCGGATGCCTGTGACCTCTCCGTCTAGCGTGGCACTAAAAACGGCAACGGGAGACAGCGGGGGGAAGGAAAATCGACTGGGAAATAACGCTGGCTAAGCCTTTTCTATTTGAAGGAGAAATTGCCCAATATTTATATATTAAAAAAAAAAACAAACAGCAAAGATTCATAATCAGCCCTATATACCGACCTAACCACGGATGCGCCACAACACCGCACGTACGGCTGAGCTCTTCCTGCCTCGCGGAATAACTGGGTCAGCCAAAAGTAACCCTAGCTGCTTTTTGAGAGCAGAAATAGATTTACTACGGCCGAGGTCGGGTTGCAGGCTCCTTTCGGAGGGGAGTAAGCGGGAAGGACAGCGGCACAGAGCCCACGCCGAGCGCTGATTTGCGTTCCTTGCAGCGGAGTTACCATCTCCTGGGTTTTTTGGGGAGGGAAGAAAGAAGCATCGGCTCCTGGGATAAGGGATTTGTGAAGATGGGTAAAAAGTGATGCTCAAAAGCAGCAGCCTGGGACAAGCCTTGGGTACCTGGTAGGAACCGATCCACCCTTTCTCCTGGGGGTTCTTCCCAACAAGGGAAAGGAGCGTGAAGAGGAGGTGGGGAGGAGAGGAGAGGCTCAGTTCCTTCCCTCCACCAGAGGCAGTTTTACACTGAAGCATCATCACTTAATCTCTTAATATGATTTTCCACTGGAAGAGAACCCACGGACCTGGCAGGTTTCCTAATTCAGGGCTTGTTTTTCATCTATAAATTTGCAGGGAAAAAAAAACCCAAAACTTACCACCCAACACCAGCAGCTTGAACATAAATCAGGGCTGCTACCACCTCACCTAAGACCAAACTGACAACAGCCTTGCTACGGAACAGAATTCAGCACAAAATAAATATTTCTTCTTACGTTTGAGGTACGATCAGTCCTGTTATTTAAGTATTTCCACACGAAAAGTTAGATTTGCAAGGGAGAAAGAGCGGACATCCGGGCTGCCTGGCGCCCAGGTGACCGCTGGGTGTTTGAAGCTGGAAAATAACATTAATTGAATTTAATAAGACGAGCACACATGGCGAAGGAGCTAAACCACGCGACGACCTCCCCACCGGCGGCTTTCGGCACTCGCTACTTACTGAAGGTTTTGCAGATGTCGGAAACCGCCTTGAAGACCCTGTCCGAGAAGTTGACTTTCACCTTGACGTACTTCATGTTGGGCAGCTGAAGGCGAAGCAGCTTGTGCTGAGGTGTGAACTGGAGCTTGGCATCAGCCTGTATCCCGTATTTATCCAACGTCCAGTGCGTTTTAAGGAGCCAAGTTTTCTTCTTTTCCCACCACAGCGCGTGATCCGACCAGTCCTTCTTGACATCTAGAGCAAAGAAACCATTTTACCAGTTAAAACCAGGACCAAAGCTAGCCTTCAAAAGACAAAAGCAGAAGTTTAAATGCGTTGAACCGAGCAGCGACTATCGATCCAGAAAAAACGCCGGCGACCTTTTTCAGACACAAATAATTGCTTGTACTCAATAGCATCGAGAAGTTATCTCGGAGATAAAAGTAGGAAAGAACCCAAGAAGAACAAGGATGAGTCACGATGTGTCTGGATCGCTCAGCCTGGCAGCGATGAGGCTGGAGCACGAAGCCAAGAGGCTCATGAATGACCCGACACCTTCCCCGGGAGGGATTTTTGCACCGCTTTTTAGGTTGGCCATCAATTTTTTGGGTTTCCCCATCCCCACCACGTAGGACACCTGCGCTACCTGAAGATGAGTCCAGCCACCGCAGCACACATGGGAGGCAGGAAGGAGGTTTGTCTTCTCCTGGTCTTTCAGTTTCTCCAAACGAAACTGGAAAAACTCCCAAATGAAACAAAAATTTCCTTCCCAAAGGAACAACAGCACAAAACCCAACAGCCAGCTCTCCTTCCAGCAGGGATGCAACCCTGGGGTCTTTGAAGATCACATCCAAGCTGGGAAGCATTCGAGGAATCAAAGCACGGCGGTAACTCCAAAGGAGCCACCGTGCGATATTTTCCCTAAAACCTAGAATATTTTTTGCTAATCCCCACCGCGCTCTCCCCGCAGCCCCCTCCCATTCCTGCAGAGCATCTTCCAGTCCAACAACCACCACTAACGGTGCAACGTGTCCCCATCGCGCAGGAGAAAGGGATGGAGAAGGGGAGGGAATGATCCAGGTGCCGCAGCTGCATCTTTGCAAAGCTCCGCTTTAGCCTAAACCCTCCATGGCCAAAAATACCGACCGGGGGGGTGTGTCAGCACTGAGTGAGGACAGCCAAAGCTCCTGTTTCAAAGGAAAAACCAAATGTTTCCGCAGGATGTCAGCTGGGCAAGCACACGAGAATGTCAAGAGGCCAGAGGGCAAGTTACTGGGACAATTCTGCACTCGATATTGCAAACGATGGAGTTACCAGTAGGTTTTGACCTTATGGACTTTGTGTGAGGATTATTTTAATTTTCCTAATAAAAAAGAAGCTTGAAAGCATGGCATTGTCCAGGCACCACTAATATACTAATGCAGTTCTCAGCTCCAGATCCTCCGGTGATCTTGGATTCCCAACGTGGAGCCTGACCCCAACAAAACCTGCCAGCCGATGTTCATTCCAACAGCTCCTTCCTTCATCCTTCGGCAGCGATGCTCGTGCACAGAAAGTACCGAGGAACACACCCCAGGACAGACATTATTAAAATTATTAAAACAGGATCTGGAGCTCAGGGCTCCAGAGAAACGCCAGCAGCAGCTTTTTGGGTTTTTTGTTTTTTTTTCTGAAATCCTGGTATAATGGCATAATCCTACAGCTAGAAAGTGGAAATGTTCAGCTAGACTTTTCAGCAGCGTTGTACAATCAAATTAAACAAAACCAAATATAGAAAAGCATGCAAACTTGCACAAGCCTTGGCTACTCTCAGAAAAATCCGAGAAATCATTACAATGGACTTTGGTAATGAACTCCAACTTCTGCTCTACTGAAAACTGAACAAATTGGCACCGAAAGTCTAAGGGGGAGGGGAAAAAAAGGCATTTTGAATCACTAACGCTTATGTTTAACAGAGAGGATTTGGGTTTACGCTGCAGATTAACCTTTCAGGCCATGGCACGAATATGCGCAGCAGCGTCTTTCGCCCAAGAGTAATTAACACCATGAGTTAACAGCGAGGTGTTGGCTGTGGCCAGCAAGGTAAAGAGGTCCACGGTCGCCCCACGGGGTAGTTTATATATAAAAGAGTTTGGCAAATGTTTAGCAGCTGCCTTGTGGGGCTGGGTTTAACACGTTGAGAAGAAACTTTCGGCGCTTTGCAAAGCAGCGGCTGCAACCCGGGGCTTGGAGCAATCCTTGCACGCCGGGGAATGCCAACCGCCTGGTTAAATCCGATCAAAGGTTTATAAATCTTCCCCAGGGTCCTGGTTCACGAGTTACTGATTTGTTGAGGTTACGGCTTTAGGACAAGGTTTATTAGTATTTATTATTGCAACCCAGGACGGGCCAATCTGTATTTATGGAAAGCAAGTTGAGAGCCCAGGTGCATCTCCAAGCTACGCAAACTCTAAATTTTAGGTTACTACAGGTCCAAAGCCATGCTGCGAATCTCGGCGGCGATGTTTGCAAATCCAGAAGCTCCTCTGAGCTGCTACGTGCGACTTGCACATCCCTGAGCTGCTCTTTCCAGCCATTGTACCAGCCTTACAGCAACGGTGTCATGTAAAGAATCCCAGGATGGTTTGGGTTGGATGGGACATTAAAGCTCATCCAGTGCCACCCCATGCCATGGGCAGGGACACCTCCCACCAGCCCAGGTTGCCCAAAGCCTCATCCAGCCTGGCCTTGAACCCCTCCAGGGATGGGGCAAGAAGCAGGAATGGTCAGAGCCGGCAAACGTTCATCAGTATCTTAAAGCAAACAGCAAAAGAAACAGAATTGATCGTTGGGGTGGGAAAATCCACCCGTATTAGTCTAAATCAGGCGATGCCCAGCTATGGCATGGTGGGGGGAGAGGAACCCCAGAGCCACCAGGATTTAGGTGTCCTCAGTGCAATATAAAAAAGCATCCTCCCATCATGGTCATCCTGGGCAAAGGAGAGCACCGAGGGATCCCTGGAAATGAGCTGCACACGTTTGCTGGGGTCATATTAAATCATTGCCACCAACACTCTCCTTCCAGGCAAGGAACCTGCCAGGTAAAGGCTGCGGGGCAGCCCGCCGGGATTTCTGCGGAGACACGGAGGCTGGAGCTGTCAACATCAGCTGGAGGATGGGTCAGGGACAGGGAGCTCCCGGAGCCCAGCCCCGGCCGCAGCGCCTGCGGGAAAGGGAAGCACGGCGTTTCCTTCCCGGCATCAAAAATAATCCCCGCTCCCAGCTTCCTCCACCTCGCCGAGCAGCCTGAACCAAAACCACAGCTGCTGGGAATCGGGAGGGCTGGGGGACTCAGCTGGGATTTTTTTTTTTTAAGGGGAAGGACCTGGTTTTGCATTTGTCTCCCCAAACCATGCCAAGAGGCAAAGACACGGCACAGGTGATGCTGAGGACGCTTTGTACAGCACATCCCATGGAGCAAGCTTGCCGTTCACCTTGAAAAGCCATTCAGACGGTCCCTCAAACGCAAAAAGCATCTTAAATCACCCAGATGGCTGCAGCATCCTCTGCGAGGACAGAATATTATTACAGAAGAGGTGACGGGCTGCTCAGTAAAGTGTTTTAAACCTTAAACGTCCTCAGCTTTCCATCCATGCCGGTGCCTCACCGCAGTCACATCACACCCGCTTGTCCAGCAGAATTAAAATTGCAGGTTTTTCTTCCCGCAGCTACCACTAAATTCCCATCTAGAATACAAGCAGCAGAAAATAAGTCTTAATTGAGATGCACACGAAGAGTATCTTAATTCCGGGCTTGCTCCTGCACAGATACACACAATCATCCTTTTAAGCAACAAAGCCACATTTTTGGTGAAGTACAAAGAAAATCCAGCCCCATCCATCCTGCCTCCTGGCCCATTTATCCCAGGAGCTGGCTGCTCCGAACGTTTCCCCTCTGCCAAACCGCGGATATTTTAAAAGCCCCTTTTCTGCTCCGCTTCTGCAGCAGCTATTGAACCTCCCTTCTTCAGAAGCATCACCGCCACTTGGCAGGCTCTCCGTGCGAGCTTACGACTTACTAGCAGTAGTATACAAGTCTCCGGCGTTACATAAACACTGCATTTGCCTTGTTATTTCGGGATATCCCCTCTTGCAGATGGGCTCTCCTTCCGTGCACCGCTCCGAACAAAAGAGCCGAATAAACCCGGTTAAATTGGTATTTGGAGAGCAGGAACCTCCAAATGAGGTCTCCATCTCTGGAAAGGATCCTACGGGGTAGCACCACATCCCCTTTTCACGCACACATCCCTGATTAAATCTGCAGGATGCCAAAGAGCCTGCGAACGCCTCCATCACCTTAAGACCGAAGGTAGATTATTAAAAAGCTCCTGCACAAGCTTGAGGAGGGATGCAGGGAACTGCTGGTTTGCATCACGGGTTATTTTGTTTGATTTTTTTGGAAACAAAAGATTTGCAGCTGAAGCTGGTTTCCCTGCAGGACTCGTCACCTTAAGAGCAGCAGCGGATGCAGCCAGCGCAGAGGTTTCAGTTATAACCGACGGCTTTCAGAGCAAAGGAGTCAAGTGTTCAACCCTCCTGGAGGAGCAATAAGAAGGGAACATCCTCCTCCGGTGCTGCGGAACCAAAGCCCATCCATCTCACTCTTTAATTTTTCCATTGGAGCAGAATGAGCCCAGCAGCACCCCCCGGGTCCTGGGGTGAGTGTGCACCTGGGGTGACTTTAACCATGATTAGTCCTGCTCTGGTCTAGTCCCACTTGGGAAGTCGAGGTAGGAAAGTGGCTTTCCGTTACCCACACAATACCTCAGATTGGTCCATATAGATGTAAAAAATATATTATGTATATAAACATACATGCCTACAAATTTACATCCTATATATATAATATGTACATATAAAATATGCACATACATATAAAATACATGCATATAAAAATATATATACGCATATCTATGTGTCATGTATACACACATATATATACAAATATACATATATATAAATGCTATATATAAAATATATGGCACAAGGACTGAAACCAACTCCCAAGCTGAGCCTTTCCTCTTGCAAAAAAAAAAAAAAAAAGTTATTTTTGTACTTGGTAATCTACCAAGGGAAAAACAACTTTCCAGGTTTTCAATAAATTTGGGCTGAAACTAGTCGCGGGTTTTTATAAGGATGGAACGAAAAAAAAAGTGGGTTGCATTGATTTTTTTTTAAATGAAGATGCAATAGACATTTTATTGAAAAAAATGCAGAGGTGGCCAGAACATTGAAAACCCCGACTGCAGGCTGGAGACAGCTCGAGAGGCAGTTGGGAGATTAAAGTACCTTTGAGCTCAAATACCTGCTGATAAGGCATTAATCCAGCGCTCGCCAGCCCCGAGGAGCGGCCAGGGGCTCTCCGGGGCAGCAGCTGGGTGTTGGCCGCTTACACACCCCTCTTGGGAAGCTGGCGGGGAAGAAAAACTCCTTCAAAGGAAAAGAGACCTCCAGCAATAAATAGCTGGGGAGTGCCTCATGCGTCCGGGGTGAGCTCCCGGGAGGGGACGTACCCTCCTTTCCGCCCTCCTGTCCCCTTGGGATGCACCGCACGGCCACCGTGCATGGCAAGAAGTATTCAAAAAACTTGAAAAGGAGAGTAATTTAAAGCTAAAAGCAAAAAAAAGAGGGGAGGGGAAAAANTACCGCTGCGCTTCCTTCCCCCACCTGCGGATGCTGAGGCAGGGATCAGCTTCTGCATCTCAGCGGATGGGATCCAGACCCAGGCGGTTTGCTGGGGGCGGCTGCAAGAGCATCGCTTGCTTTTGAAAAGCTCTCCCTATATATATATACAAAAATAAAAAAAATATAAAAATATATATACAATAGGTAATATATAATATTAATTTTATTACTATATATTAATTATATATATCTTTATATATATGTGTGTCTATAGAATATATTTATCTATCAAATATATATATATATATGAAAATGGAAATATATGTTTATATATAAAAATACGGGTACACACATAGTTGAATCCATATTTTACGGGTGTATACACGTGCACATATATCTGTATAGCTGAACCCATTGCTCCCTACGGGGAGGGACGGGACATCGCCTCCTCGCTGTCTGTCCTGACCTCTTTAAACCCAGATTCCTTTAAACATGCCAAAGCCACTCCTTCCAGGACAATTATGGAGAAAAAAAATTAAAACCAGAGCTGTTTTCATTTATCTCGAGCCCAACAAAAATGCTGATGCGTTTTGCTGGGTGACAAAGTCACCGTTTTGAGGCAGAATCTATTTTTTCGAGTGGATTTGAGCCTTTTGGGGTATGGTGTGCAGGCTCCCCTCCACCCCCCCGTGGGGATTTAATTGCAGAGCCAAGATCCAAATGGAAAAAAAAAAAAAAAAAATCCTTCCAGGCTCTGGTCACAACACTTGAAAAATTAGACTTTGAAAGACGGAGATAAACATCCCATAAAATTATTATCAGACTGCTGCAATAAAGCTGTAGCCATGACAATCTGATGCTCTGGGTACTAATGAGATTTAATAGGAGTTTTTAATCGTGTGCCCCTATATATTTGACCCAGGCTATGAAAAATCCAGTGTACAGCAGCCACTCCACACCTGCAGAAGGGCTTTTACCCACGGGTAAACACAACGTGGTACCCCAGATTTTCCTGTATCTACCACCACGGGCAAATCCCATCACTATTTTATCCTATTTTATTTTCCAGAGAACAAATGTTCAGGACAACATCTACACACACCCACGGAGGTGTCCAAAACAGGGTGGACCTGTGCTGGAATTTAAATTTAAGAAGAACATTTCTTGCATGAAAAATAGTTCGACTTATTAAAAAAAAAATAAAAATAGGGACAAAAGCAGCCTTGGTATCGGTTTATAAGCCACGTGTGGAGCAGGGACGCTGCACAAGCCCACGCCATCGACGAACATCTTTGCAAAAACACGAGGCTGATACCCGGAGCCCAAATGTCCCCCAAAAATACTGTTCCCGGCAGCACAGGGCTCTGCTCCTCTGCCCTCTGCTCCACCCGCGGGTGCTGAGCCTTCCAGCATCTCCGCCGGATCCAGCTCTGTACGCAGGCTTCGGGGAGCAGATCAGATCCCAACAAGCCTGAAAATTACTTTTTTTTTTTTTTTTTAAAGTAAACTCTAGGAAGGAAGCTCTTCTCAGTGTTAATAGGATTACTCAACCAGCACTCAGAAATTCGTTACGATGCCGCCGCAGCATCTCCTCCGCGTGCTGCTGGTACCGAAAACACAAATACCTCCTCCTAGGGCTGAAATGATTTAGTTCACGCTGGCCACGCTGACAAGCACCTTTTGCCCTGAACGGATGCCACTCACCTGCAAAAATAACAGCAAAACCCCCTTTAAATTTGCTTCACACCTCTGCTATCCCGCGCAGGCGATCCATACCACGAGCTGTGACCCCAACGTATGCCGTCTGCCCTGGAGAAATTCTGCAGAAATTTGTGATGTATACAAATAAATAATAAAATCCATTTTATTTCTCAGCATCTACCGCAGCAGGAGGTCTGGGGGTTTCATACCCAACCCTGTTTAAAGCCCGGAGCAGGGAGAGGACTTTGGCAGCGATGCTAAACCCAGCTGAAACATCAGGAAACTCTCTGCAGGAGCTGAAATCCGGGGTCACCTTGCCTCCCCAACACCCCCACGCTAAAAAGCATCGATCAGCTCAGGAAGATCTTTCCAAATGCCGTACCAACCTGCTTTACACCCTTCCACCAGCACCCCAGAGCCATTTGGTTTGATTATTTCTCTATGGGAGGGAATAAAGGAAAGCAAAGGTGGATTTTTATTTTTTTAATTTAAAAAAAAACCAAAAATACGGGTTCTTTACAACTTGATTTTGCTGTGTTCCCCCCCCCAGCCCTCCAGCACCCCTCCAGAGGAGGCTTTCTCTGCCTGCTGCTCCCTGCCTCCCATGGCATCACTAGAGACGGCAGAAAACTCAATTAAGGAACGTGATTTCCATGATTCATCCAGCACTAAATAGGAAGCATCAGGCAGAAACCCAGCAGCAGAGGGAGGAAGGAAGGAAAACCACTTCCCCAGGGAGCACTCAACTGCCTTGACTACCAGCCCCGGGCACTCCCTTGCCCTCCAGCCATGTGTCACACTTCCCTTCCCTCACCCAAAAGGAAAAGTGCCCCAGGGGGACGGTGCCAGCAGCCTGCAGTCCTGACTCATCCCAATGACGTGCAAGGAATAAGGGAACTGGTCCCTGCCAAAAAGACATCATCCCCGACACCGGAGCCAGAGGACGTCTGGAGGGATGGATGCGTGGGGCGGATAAAGGAGGAACCAACGGGCAACGTGAATTCCTGAATGGGCAACGTGAATTCCCCAATGGGCAACCTGAACTCCCGAATGGGCAACCCGAATTCCCGAATGGGCAACCCGAATTCCCCAATGGGCAACCTGAACTCCCAAATGGGCAACCCGAATTCCCGAATGGGCAACCTGAACTCCCAACTTCTCATCTGAAGCTTCAGCCTCGCCAGGCAATTCCCCAGTTGTGCCGTGACGATGGTTATAGGCTGATAAAAGCGTAGCCCCCTGGAAAGCGAGGTTCCTGACCACCGTGATGTCTTGTGCATCAAAGCTGTGAGCCAGCGTTGGTCCGTCTCTTGCAGACCTGGTGGGATCTTGGTCTGCAGGAGAGGGACACCAAACCCTCCAGGTTTCCTCTCCTTTTTCCACAAGGGAAAGGCGCCTCGTCCCTTCCCGGCAGCGAGAGCAGCCAAAAGTGCTTCTCATGCCACCAGCCATCCCTTGGACACATTTTGGGATGAGCTCCTGGGGCAAAGCAAGGATTGGGACAAGTCGCCCGTCTCTGTCCTCGGTCCTTTGCAGATGCCATGGGGAGGGGAGGAAACCCCACCATTTTTCTGATTTATTTCTGCACTGATGCACACAACATGCTTTTAAAGGGCTTTAAGACCTCTAACCTTGAGCTTGGGTCCACCTCACCCATCACCCAACCCAGCTGATGGGAAAGAACCGCAGGGCAGGGCGTGCGGGGTGGCAGCGAGGACGATTCCCGCTGCTGACGGCTCTGGAGACGGATGTCCGAGCCGAGCAAATCTCTGCGTATTATCAGCCAGGAAGGGAAGCTCAGCAAGACAGCAAGATAGCTCCTTCCAAGCAATTTCATAAAACATAGACTTTCTAATTGGATTTAGAGTTTCAGCTATTAACTCTTCCAAAAGTACATATGCCTGCAGGGGAGAAAAAAATAAAAAATAAAAAAAAAAAGAAAATAGCCACCAAACAAACACGTATAATTGGCTGGTAAGAGATTTAAAATGTAATCATTGGCAAGATGGATTTTTGGTTGCTGTCTGGCTGTTTTGCAAGCTGAAAAGGTTACAAAGGGGAAGGTTTATGCAACTGCTGCTGTGCCTGTTTGCCTACGCGCGTTCCCTCCCATCGCTGTTCCCAACCTTTTGTCCAAATTCACTTTTTCTGAAAATTGGAGGTCTCCAAGACCCCACCTGGTCTGCAGAGCGCTGGCTCATGGACATGCCAAGCACACAGCTCCCAACCGAGGGTCTTATCTGAACGGCCAGAGAGCTGCACCCAGAGCTGCTGCAAACCCACTGGAAAATAGGCGAGTGCAAGAAAAGCTGAGGAGCACACCTCTGGGAAAATAAAAAAGAAAATAAAGAAGCTTTCCTCTGGTTTGCTGAGCTCTTCTCTTCCCCTTCCCCACCACTCCTACCTGGTGGGAGCTCCAACCTGGACAAACAAAACCAGAGCAAGGTGCAAAAGCAAACCTGAGCAGGGAAACGAAGTTACGGCAACTCTGCTCAAACCCATTATTTCTCCATCCAGCAAGAATCTGAGGTTCTCAGTATTTTTCCAAATTAAAACACCTGAAAGGCACCAAGGACATTCAGAACCAACTCCCACCAGCTGAGAAGCTTGGCTCAGTTTTGCTTCTCTGCCCCGTTCCAAGCTATCAGCTAATTTCAGGAGGAGAATAAAGGAATGCATCTTTTTTTAGGATGTTTTAACAGCACAAGACTTCCCCCCACAAGCACAACCAGGGCTGGATGCTGGGCTGCAGTTGGTGTGCTGAGAGCTCCACGAGCAGCGTAAATCTCCCTCCTTCCCCTTGCCTGTATGAAAAACCACCACTGTCAAAAAAAAAAAAAAAAATACCCCAAACACCCCAAATTTTGCTTCGCAGCGGCGGTGTCACGGGTGATGTTGAAATCCCTGAAGTCTGCAGTGCAAATACCCCCCCCGCTCTTGGCAAACACTCCCCACATCCACAATTTCATGCAGTTATCCACAATCCCCCCCCTATAGAGACCAAGGGTTAAAATCCAGATTCTTGGTTTGTTTTTTATAATGTCCCCCAGCAGGTTTGCAAAGAAGTTGCTCATAAATCTGCAGCCATCTGCAAGCTACACACTGACAACTACCAAATGCCGTTTATTTAAACCAAAAATCAGAGGCAGGGCAGGATTTTACCCTGGTACCCAGAGGAGGATGGTGCCTGCTATGAATGCAACCATTGCAGATGTAATAGCACAGAAAAAAGGGTCCAGAAAGCCCTGCCAGGGAACACCCGGAGGCATTTGGCTTCTATATAGAAATATTAAACTAATTCCAAGTACAATTTGTTTGGGTTTTTATATGGGTGAGAGAGAATCAGTCAGATGCCTGGGTGAAATGCAAGCCCTGGTGGAGAAGGGTGAGGAAAAGGAAAGGATGGCTGCAGGGAAAAAAAGAAAGGGGAAAAAAAAAGAAAAAAAAAAAAGGGAAAAAGGAAAAAAGAAAAAAAAGAAAAAGGAAAAAAGAAAAAGGGGAAAAGGGGAAAAAAGGGGGAGAAGGGAAAAAAAGGGGAGAAAAGGGGAAAAGAGGAAAAGGGGAAAAAGAGAAAAAGAGAAAAAGAGAAAAAGAAAAGAAGTGTCTGAGCATGATGATTTTTATCATTTTAGCTCCCTCGGAGTGATGCGAGTGTGGCAAACGCAGTTCCCCACGCCGGCTTCCCCGTTAAATCGAAACCTGAGGGAGCTGGAAGAGGAAACTACTGATTTGGGCTGGGTGGGAGCAGCAAACCCAACAATTTCCTGTCTGTGGTACGACAAACCCAGGCTCTGGTATTCGCGGGAACATCACCGCCGCCTCCCGTCCTGCTCTCTTCCCCCTCCGACCGGGATCTGTGGCACTGGCTGGGCTCTTTCAAGCCAAAGTGGATGGCTCATATTGAAAAAATTTAAAAAAAATAATTTAAATACAAATACAATTGAAAATTTGAATTTTTTTTTTTTTTTGCTTCGGCACTCTGGGTAAAAATATTAATTGCTGTGACCCAGCTTGGAGCTGCCTGTGTACGGCTTTTACCTACCCCCGCCCCGAATTCCTCCGGTCATTGGCACTTCAGCTGAATATTCCACTTAGGCTAACAAAGAGGACATTATTTGAGCCACAATCCGTTAATTTGGGGTGGGCCAGTGTGGAAGCTTCCTGGAGGTCAAAGCAAAGAGACAGCTCCCCACGGATGGATGTGTGCGGCCGGGGAGCAGCTGTGTTAACAGGCACTGGCATCTTGTCTCTTAAATGTCATTAAAAATGTGCTACTGGGGGGGGGGCGAGGATTCAGCACAGGTCGTTAGCAGAGATATTAATCAAGTGGCAAAATGTCAAGGGTGCACGAGCAACTCTGTCGTTCTTGAGGATGCTGCTGAAGCAGGAGCATCTCTGCCTGGAGCATCTTTGCTGGGCAGCATCCGGCAGCCCCCAGGGTACCACTTTTGCCCAAAAACCGCTGCCTGTTTCTGCAGACCCCCCAGCCTCTGTGCTCGCCATCCTACTTCCCACCACCTGGGCAAGTTTTGCTGTTTAAAAGCCTGGGATGAGGTTCCCCGGGGAAACCTGGAAGCAGGATCGGCGTGGACGAAGCCTGGGCAGCAAACACCGCCAGGATTTATCACCTCCCTGGAGACAAGCACTCACCACCCCGCCTCAAAGGCAAGACAAACAGCTCCTCCAGGTACTGAATGGCACTCACAGCCTCTCCTGAACGCCACCTACTTGAAAAGCAATATTGAGGAGCGACCGAGCGCTGATTTTGAAGCAAAACATCCTTCTTGTCTTGGCCAGACGAGTATCCGCAGATATGAAGATGCTCAGATGTCATCCTGGCATCACGCACCCGATGATGCTCCAGGAACCAAGTGCTGATGCTCGGATGAGTATTTTTTGGAAAGTGTGGCTACAATAAAACCTTTCCTTCCTTTTTTAGCTTCCGACCCTTTCTCTCGCCTCCTCTAAGAGCAAAGCACTGCCTAAGCCTCTACCCAAGTCTATCCAAAGGAAAAAGGAGCAAGTTACCCCCAAGACAGCACCGCAGACTCATCCTGCCTTTTGTTTGCAACAGGAACGGGCTGGGGCAAGGACTCTGAGTTTCTCCTGCGTAGCCCTGAGCTGCTTCAAAGAGTTCATTCCAGTTCCAAGGCAAAGAATTTCCCCAAACAGCCTGGAGCATTTATAAGCGCTGCAAAACCTCAAACCTGGGGAAATCGATGATGCTGAGCTTTCTTGGTGTTTTATTCATAACCCTTTAAGGGGTCCATTAAGAAAAAAAAAAAAAAAAAGAGATTTTCCAGGGAGAACGCTCATGTTTTCAATCGATCTCATAAAGAGTAAAGCTGAAATCACGGGCAGAGTCCATCTGATGGTGAACAGAGCCCCTCGGGTGAACCCCAGACACGTTTACAGGCTCAAACCAGCGAAAGAAAGAGCTGGATGGTGCCCCGTCACCTAGAACAAAACACTCTGCATGTGACAGCTCCTGTGCCAGCCCTCAGGTGACACCCCGCCCTCTCCCAGGCGATGGGAAGGAGATAGCGCAGGAGCTGCCCAGGGGAACAATGGAGTTCAAACCACTTGCCCAAACCCTTATCTGCAGATTTACAAAAAATAAAAAAAAGCCCAAGTCCTTAGCAGATGTCATCGCTGCCGGCTAGCGAGGGCAGGGGACTTGCTTTGACATTTATCCCAGGTGCAGCACCTCCAGCATCCTCCCAGCTCAGCCAGGCCATGCAGCGAGCCTTTCGGTCCAGAAAAATTATCCTAATTCCAAACTCAGATGGGTTTTTTTGTGGTTTTTTTTTTTTCCCCATTCACTTATCTATTTCCTTCAGGTACAAGCCCCTGAAGGTGCTCCATCCTCCCCCAGTGCTCCCTCGCAGCTGGAGCCAGCTGCCACGCACATACCGCCTGGAAAAGAAACCGCGCCATAAATCATCCTTCCCGCCCCAAAAACTTCCATCCACGGGTTTTCTGAATCTGCTCAGTGCACATTTAGGTCATCTGTCTTAAGCCATCCTTCTGCCAGCCACCGTTCATCCCCCCGTCCCCGTTTCTGTCACCTATTCCTTTACCCCCACTCTGGTCCAGAGCATCCCCCAAACGCAATCCCACGTTTATCCCAAAGCTCACCCAAGCGCATTTCAAAAAAAAAAAAAAAAGGCAGTTTTTTTTTCCTTGCATGTGTTTAAAACAGCCTTAAGTTGACAACAACAATAACTTGCGTTCACTTCCTTCCTTCCTCTGCTCCCAGTGATTTTAAGCCTCTTTTTTTTTGTTTGTTTGTTTGTAAGTAACTCAATAGTGGCAAAATTCCTAAAAACCCCCGAGCGAGCCCCGGGATTTTCCAGTACAGACCCCAACCCACATGGAACAACTAAATACTACCGCTCTTAAAACCTCAGCAGGTTTTTTGGTTTTCTTTTTTTTTGCCTATTTTTCAGAAATGACTCTGCCAAGCACACGGCCCCGGCTCAATTAACGAAGTGCCTTAATCCAGCGGGGTGATAAATAACCGGGGAGCGAACAGGTCATTGCAATTCACTTGAGTAACCAGAATCCCTATCTGCCGCTTGGGTTTTTGCCAGTCCCTGCCTGCATTAAGTGACAGATTTTAATTGCCTATTCCCAAACAATCCCTCTGCGCAGGCAAGGACTCAAGTCGCTGGGATTTACGGATACCTGCAGCCTTGCGATGAGGGGGGAGAGGCTTTCCGCCGGTCCTGCTCCCAGAGCGGTCCCCAACACACACCCCCATGCGCCCCAGCCCTCTCCAAGGCAAAGGGCTATTTACCACCAGCGTTTCTTTTCCTACAAACATCAAAAAATACTCATTTAAACCTACATTTTCCCTTTTCCAAGCTTTCCTTTGCTTTGTGTGTCCCCCCCCAGCTCCATTTGATGGGCTTCCACCAGCATCCTACAAGCAGAGCGGGACCACAAATTCACAGCGATGCCCTAAACTTCAGAAAAATTCTGAGTATGCCACAAAAATCTGTTTTTGCAGCACAAAGCTCGTGGGAGGTTTGTTCCCAAAGGATGGAGCCCGCAAACCCCCTGCCCAAGGAACAGCCCCGCTTCCTTCCCCCCCCCCCCGGGATGTGCAATCCATCGGGAATCCCAGAGCTGCAAGGAAACTTTATTTTTAAGACATTTCCTTAAAAATCTGCTTTGCAAAAGAGAAATAATTTTTTTTTTCTAATGCTGGGAGTTGTTAAAAAAGGGAAACAAACGGCAGACGGGAAGAGGGGGGTTAAAAATGCAGGGAAAGGGTTTCGCCGCGGAAAAATTGCAAAATTAATATATCTGGGGCTGAACGATGCGGCAGAGGCTGGATGAAGGAGGGCATTGAGGAGGCAGACGAGGGCGAGGAGCGAGCGCCGTCCCACCCCGCTCTGCTCAACCCGACCCCGATCAACTGGCAGGAGCCCAGAGAAGAGCCATAAAAATAATGAGAGGGCTGGAGGAGCTGACACGCAGGAAGATGAAAAGGAACGAAATACGTATAGCTTGGCTCGGCGACAAAAGCCAAGGGGAAAAGGAAGCCAACAGCCGGAGATATCCGTAGGTCTTGACCGTCCCGGAGAAGGGGCACAGGGGCTGAGCCCCCCCTAGGGAAGCCCCATCACTGCTCCCCCCGCCCCGGCCGGCGCATTCCTTCCCTCTAATACAATCCCTAATTTAACAAGTGGAGAGGATCCGGGCAAACACATGTAAGGGGGGGGGATGCATTACGTCAGGAGCTAATTTAGGTCCTCGCTGGGCTTCGTCCCCGTGCACGCGCCCGGCTTTCGGCACACAACTCGGCCCCGGCTCTTGCTTCGGCATCTCCCAGCCCCGCGAGCAGCTCGACACCAAGGGGAGCATCGCTTACTCATGGGTGATCAACAGGTAGAGGGTTTTTAGCCTTTCTAGAAAGCTGTTATTTTTTTTTTTTCCCCAGTTGCTGAGCACTCAACTTCAGCAAATCTTTCTGCAGTTCCATAAAAACAACATTTTACAAAAAAATCAAGTTTCTGGAGAGTCAAGGCTATCTCCAGCACGAGACCCTTTGATGCGAGCGCTCGCTTCCTTTCGAAACAAGCATATTTATATCTGTCTCTTCCTTCCTTTAACTTCAGATAATTAATAAATCAAAACCTAAGCACGGTGGGAGCCGGGTATTTTTAAAGCCGCACGAGAGCTTTGCATTTCCAGGGGACCTGCAGGCGCAGCTGACAGCTCCGCTACTCCCACAGCCGCAGGCACGCGCGGGGACCTCGCAATTAATATTTTATTTGAGCAATTACAGTAATCAGCCCGGACTATATTGTTGAGTAAACACGCCCAACGCCATAAAGAGCTGATAAAAAGACAAGCGGGGAGGTTTGACGGGGCAGAGCTCCCCACGGCCGGCGGGTTGGGGTGCTCACCTCTAATCGGGGTGCTCGCTGTCGGCGGGTCGGGGTGCTCGCTTTCGGCACATTGGGGTGCTCGCTTTCCACGGGGAGCGTGCCCAAGCCGGCTCCTCCATCACAAAGCCATCCCGGTGGCTTTCCCACGCGTCCCAGACAAACAGGCTCTTTGTCCAGGTGTGTACCCAAAGCCACCAGACACCGCGGCAGTGACCCTGGTCCCAATCCCCCCCCTCCTCGCTCACATCACCCCGTTAATCGCCCCATGCTCGCAAAGGGCCCTCGAAGGCGCATTTCTCGGCCAAAGCCCCACGGAGCCAGCTACAACTTCAGAATTAGATTTTTTCTGTAAACTGCACAGCACCCATAAAAACCCACCGCCACCCCCCACCCCATAAATGTTTCCCACCTTGGTGTCAAATCCGGCGTGCAAAGCAGCTGGCAGATGGGGGCTGAGGCCCCGCCACAGGCAAACCGGCCCCAGGGTGTAAAAGTTTGGCTGGTTTTGGCCCCCTGGGGTGGTCCAGAGGCGCAGGACAGGGCTGGGCTGGGAGCACGGGGGGTGCTGGGGGCTCCTGGAAGGGTGCAGGGGGGAGAGGGGCAGCCTGGGGCTGGGATGGGGTGCTAAGGGAGGGTGCAAGGGCAGGCAGGGGGCTGGGATGGGGTACTGGGGCAGGGTCCTAGGGAAGGTGGGGTGCTGGGTGCTGGGGTAGGATGCTGGAGCAGGGTGCTGGGAGCTGAAGCACACTACTGGGGCACGGTGCTGGGAGCTCATGCACAGCACTGGGGTACGGTGCTGGGTGCTATGGTAGGGTGCTGGGTACTGAGGCACGGCACTGGGACAAGATGCTGGGAGCTGAAGCACGGTGCTGGGGCAGGGTGCAAGGGCAGGATGCTGGGTGCTGAAGCACAGCACTGGGGCAGGGTCCTGGGTGCTGGGGCAGGATGCTGGGAGCTCAAGCACAGCACCGGGGCAGGGTCCTGGGTGCTGGGGCAGGATGCTGGAAGCTGAAGCACAGCACCGGGGCGGGATGCTGGGAGCTGAAGCACAGCACGGGGGGAGGGTCCGGGGAGCTGAAGCACAGCACGGGGGGAGGGTCCGGGGAGCTGAAGCACAGCACGGGGGGAGGGTCCGGGGAGCTGAAGCACAGCACTGGGGCAGGGTTCTGGGTGCTGAGTGATGAAGCACAACACTGGGAAGGGTCCTGGGTGCTGGGGCAGGGTGCTGAAGCACAGCACTGGGACAAGATGCTGGGACATGGTGCTGGGAGCTCGAGGACAGCTCTGGGGCATGGTCCTGAGAACTGGGGCAGGGTCCTGGGTGCTGGGGCAGGATGCTCAAGCACAGCACTGGGGCAGGATGCTGGGGCACAGTACTGGGAGTTCAAGCCCAGCACTAAGGCAGGGTCGTGGGTGCTGGGAGCTCAAGCACAGCGCTGGGGCAGGGTCCTGGCTGTTGGGGCTGGGTCCTGGGTGCTGGGGCAGGGTCCGGGGTGCTGGGGCAGGGTCCGGGGTGCTCAAACACGACTCTGGGGCAGGGTTGTGGGTGCTGGGGCAGGATGCTCAAGCACAGCCCTGGGGCAGGATGCTGGGGCAGGGTACTGGGAGTTCAAGCCCAGCCCTGGGGCAGGGTCCTGGCTGTTGGGGCAGGGTCCTAGGAGCAGGGGCTGGGTGCTGGGAGCCGGGGCAGGGTCCTAGGAGCCGGGGATGGGTGCTGGGAGCTGGGGCAGGGTCCTGGGAGCCGGGGCTGGGTCCTGGGAGCCGGGGCAGGGTCCTGGGAGCTGGGAGCTCAAGGCCAGCCCTGGGGCAGGGTCCCGGTGCCGGGGACACGCCGTGGCAGGGCGCTGGGCTGGGTGTGGGGGGGTGCACGGTGCGGGGACACACAGACACACAGACACACGGACACACAGACACTCACAGAGTTTCTCGACGAGGCGCAGCATGACGCCGCCGATGTGGATCTCTCCGGTGACCCGCAGGGTGACATCTCGGCCCAGGTCGGTGACATGGACGCTCAGTTCCCAAGTCCCATCGGCGTAGCAGCCGTCCGGCATGCGGATCCCGTCCAGCGCCATGGCCCCGGCCTCCTGCGCCCACAGACGCGCCTCAGCGCCCGCCGGCTCCCCTCAGCTCCCTCGGCTCGGCTCGGCTCGGCTCGGCTCGGCTCGGCCCGCCGTGAGGGGGGGTGGGATGGGGGCNGATGGGGGCGCGGTGGGGCGGGATCGGGGGGTGCAGCGCTGCCCCGCCGCCCCCCAGCCGCTGCCTGAGGGGCCGCCGCGGGAGGAGAAGGGGCGGGCGGGGAGAGGGGGAGGAGGAGGAGGAGGAGGGAGGGAAGGGAGGAGGAGGAGGAGGAGGAGGGGGATAATAATTAAAGGAAAAACGCGCCCCGCGCCGCCGGGCCCCTTGGCCTTTTATGGAAGCGAAGGACGGAGCAAGCGGGGCCGCTCCAACATCCGGGAATCGCCGGGGGGCGGCTCGGATCGGATCGGCACGGCCCGGGTCAGCCTGGCCCGGCTCGGCTGGGCTCGGCTCGGGTAATCCCGGCTCAGCTCGGCTCAGCACGGCTCGGCTCGGCTCGGCTCAGCTCGGGACATCCGGGCTCGGCTCGGCTTGGCCCGGCTCGGCTCTGCTCGGCTCAGCACGGCTCGGCTCGGCTCGGCTCAGCTCGGCCCATCCCGGCTCGGCTCGGCTTGGCCCGGCTCGGCTCTGCTCGGCTCAGCACGGCTCGGCTCGGCTCGGCTCAGCTCGGCCCATCCCGGCTCGGCTCGGCTTGGCCCGACTCGGGTCTGCTCGGCTCAGCTCGAGTTAGCCCGGCTCAGCCCGGCTCGGCTCGGCTCGGCTCAGCCCGGCTCGGCTCGGGTTAGCCCGGCTCCACTGGCTCGGCCCGGCTCGGCTCGGTTCGGCTCGGGTTAGCCCAGCCCCACTTGCTCGGCTCGGCTCGGTTCGGCTCGGTTTAGCCCGGCTCCACTGGCTCGGCTCGGTTCGGCCCGACCCAGCTCGGCCCGGAGAGCGTCCCCTGGGGCCGGTGGGAACTCGGTCGCGAACACGCATGGATGCTTGGAGCGCCTTTCCGTGGCAGCCTTGCCCGCTGCTGCCTTTAGGGTTTGGTTTTTTTAAACACTGGCCATTTAAAAGCCCCTAATACGCAAAAAAATTTAGGAAAAAAAAAATGTCCAAAAAAAAATTTAGGGGAAAAAAAAAAAATGAAGGCAAATCCCTTACCTTGGCATCGCAGTCCGTGGACCGCGCCGTGCCCGCGTTGGGCGATGTGCTGGTTCCATCCATATTTATCGTCTGTGAATCTAGGAAGTGGGAACTGTTAAAGAGTCCGAACCGGCACAAATGGAGAAAAAGAAAAAAAAAAAATTATCCGCTTCCTGGAGCTCTCCACCCAATGATACATACATCCCGGCAAGGCAACCGGGCTTCCTGAAAAACCCTCACGCGGAAGGAGCAGTGTGTGGAGGTCCGGCGCGGTGGTCGGTGGCGGTGGGCAGGATGTGTCCCGCACCGTGCCGGGCGATGGGGAGCTGCATCCCGACAAAGCCGTGTCCTCCCCAGCCTCGGGAACGGCTCAGCCGGCCCAGAGATTCCTCCTCGAGCATCATTCCCGCGTCCTGGGCTTTGCTGAAGGTGACAAAAACCTCTTCGTGGGGATGATAAAAGTTTTGCCACCTTTTCGCTTTTGCTGTGACAATGGAGATATTTATAAAATATATTTATTTATATGTTCCTCTGTTTTCCCGTATGCATTAATAAAACTTTTTCCCAAAGTTTCTCTGGGAACTTTCTAAGTCCTGATAAGTAAGAACTAAGGAAGCGGAGGATTTGGGCTAAGGATGCTGCCAGCGGGAAATGGGGTGATGCTACCCCAAATGATGGGAAGTCGGGCAGCAGACGATGTCCCCCCATTTCCCCTCCCCAGGGCCTTAATCCCTGTCGCTGTGACCCCCACTTCATCCCCCCCAACATGGAAACTGGAGCGTAATGTACAGGGTGAGAGCCTGGGAAGGCAGGGGAGAGCTTGTCTGTAACCAGAAAGCTTTCACAGATTGTTTCTTGGTGTTCTTCCAGTAGTAAAACAATAGAGCAATAAATAGAAAGGGTTACTCGCAACCCCGGCGCTTTGGACGAGGTTTCCCAGCTGATGCAATTCAACACGGCTCTGCAAAAGCTCTAGTAACCTCTGAGTACAGCTGATTGCGCGCCGTAGCATAGAAACTCCCGGTTCCTTGTGCTCTTAAAACCATTTGTGGAGTTTCTCTTTCCATCCCGTCCCCGGGGCTGTCCTCTCCTCTCCTCCCAGGGCGGTGGGTGTGCGGAGAGGCGGGCGGTACGATCTCCAATGCTCGGCCGAGACGCCAAAGCAAGGTCAAAAATGCACCAGCCGGGCTCTTGCGTCAGAGGCAGCCAAGCATCGCCGGGGCTCTTCCCACTGTTTGTAAGAAGCCCTCGCTCCCTACAAGCAGCAATAGCCAAATAAGGTGGCGAAACGCACGGCCGCTTCCAGCGGGACAGGGATGATACCTACCAGATCTGCCGGCAGCACGGCAGCTCCCGGCCCGACGCTCCTTCTCCCTTTGCTCCGCCGAAACCGGGATGTTCCTCCCGTGAAATGACTCAACGAGCATCTTTGGGAAATCAGTGGTGAAGCTGAGCGGCTCCTTCCCTCTCGCGGGTTTATTCGATTCATTCTGCCCCTATTTTTTATTCGTGACTTTTTTTTTTTATTATTTTTTTTAAACTGTTCTGTGCAGTTGCTGTAACCCGCTGGTTTTCCTGCCTGGCTGCTCCGGGCGAGCTGGTCAGACTGGCTCTTTCCAGGGTGACCAGCCAGGGAAATCTGCCCGGTGCGTTCGGGTGCCTGGGCTGGGTGGCTGGAGCAGGGAAAGCAGCACGACCGAGCGTCCAGCCCATCTCCACATACAGAGAAATTCCCCAAACCTCCCTGTAAACAAAAGCTCTGTTTCCTCATCCCCTGCTCACCGCCAACCACCCCCCTGTTCACCCAGGTCTCGATATTCCCTGTCTGCAGCTTTTCCCTGAACAGAGGCAAAGTTTTAAAAAACCCCAAAAAGGGGAAATGCAGACGCCCGGTTTTCCCCGGCAATTTAGTGTCTAACAGCTCCCTGCCCGTGTGCGCCTTCACAACCCCCTACCGCTGGCACCGCTCCTCTTTACACGGGGTTTGCAAGCTCCTTACTCCTCCCTGAGTTTTACTTTTTACAGACACCCCTTAAGCGATGGGGGAGTTGGAACATTACTTGAGTCCCCTTGAAAAAATAGAAATAACTATTGGCAGCGACTCGAACAGCAGCACAAACCATTTATCGCCCGCTCCCGCATCTCCGACACCACGTAATAGCAGGTGAGAGAGGTTGAAACCACCTGGATGGTTTTCTCCGTGTGTCTCTTCATCTCCTTCCACCCTTAAACATCTTTGGGACGTAGGCAAGGTTCACTTTTTTGACCATTTCCTAGCAGAGAGAAGGTCGCGCTCCCGGCGAAGGAAACGTGCTGGGTAACTCCGCTTCCTTGTTTATTCCCGGCCACATTCATTCTTCCCTGATTTTGTCATTTCGGAAACGTCCGCGTGACTTGGCTATTTTATTTTTCTGAATGTATATGCAGAGTAACGAAGCTGTCACAGCTACGTGTTGTACAACCACCTGGTATATTCCTAGAGTTTTCAGCATCCTTGTAGTGAAAGGATGGATAATAGTTGGGATTAAGTTGAAGAAGCATTTGAGATGTGGAGATTTAGTCTTCTAGATTGCAACAATTCCCTCTTGCGATCTTGCGAAGATTATTTAGCATCTCCAGCATTAAATAATACTTCTGTCCCCTTGGACACAACTCAGCGGTGCAATCCCCCTGCTTCCACCACCTTCATCATCTCACCTGTGATCATAGGATCATCAAGGTTGGAGAAGACCTCAATGTTTGCTGCTGGTGAATGAGGTCAGGAAAATTCCCAGGATTTTCTCTCATCTGTGGTCCTGTCCCTAACGGAGCCTCGGCACCCTTTCCTGGGCGGGTTGGTGGTGTCCTTGGGTTTTCCCACCGGCTGTAGAATGGAGATGACGGCACGTATCGGAGCTGGAGGGGTGTGTGGAGCCCAGGGTTGAACACAGAAGGTAACGCCGCGTGTCTTTGCAGAGTTTGAGGGCCTGGAAGGACTAGTAGGTCTGTAGACTCAAGTCGTCATGTCTTCAGGATGGGTTGTTGTCCTAGTTGCCTCCAGGGAAGTTCAGACAACCTGACGTGGAAGCACATCTGGGTGCTGCACCAAGATGAGCCAAGATGAGCATCCTCACCTAAACCGAGAGCCATCAGCCTTAGGAGGGCCATGTGGCCAGCTCTCTCCTCCTGGTGACCAAGGACACATGGGACGAAGCCAGGGACCAAGATCTGAGACTATCACAACGATCCAGGTTGTGCCATCTTGCACAAATGTTACCAAACACATCCCTGCGGCTGGAATAAATCTGAGCTCGCAAGAGATAGCGACGCTCAGATAAGAGACACGGAGCCAGAGCCAGCTACCTCCTCCCTTGGCAAGTCAAGCCAAGGTTTCATTGCCCTACGGCTACCAAATCTCATCTCATTTCCATTCTGCGTGCGCCTAACGTCAGCCGCCGTGCGCTGGAGCTGGCTCAGTCTGTGCCGCAGGACAAACCCTGCTGCAGGGCTCTCCTCTGTCCCCTCTTCACCTTCTTTCCAGGAATTGGGGTCAATTAAGCTCTTGGAGGCTTGTTTCCCAGCCTCTTCCTCTGCAATCAGCTCTTCATGACAAATAACTCCGCGTGTGTCAGGCGTTGGTTTCCTGTTGACATTAATCCCTGCGCCATCGTTTATCTTTTCTCCTTTTTCTATCCTGCTGTTGTGTCCTTCTGAGGTTTCCAGCTGCCAGGAGTGACCTCCACCGAGTGTGACCCTCGTGCCTTGGCCCAGAAAGGAGGCAATGTGCCCCAAAATCATCCTCCGGTCATCCCCAGGGTCAGGAGGGTCCTTGAACTTTGTGTCTGAAACATCCTGGAGCTCCCTCTTGACATCTCTTTGAGCCAGAGGGAGTTGTTAGGAGAACACTTGAAATGATCTGCTGGAGAAACTGGAGAAATCCCAGGTAAATCCTCCTAGAAGATGATTCATCCCAAGGCTGAAAATATCCTTCCAGCTCCCTGCCCTGTGCCCGAGTGTCTCACAACAGCCACTCCCAGGTCCCCACTCCCGTTGCTGATCTGCGTGCCCTGAGCCTGACTCGTGGGTTTGGTACCACTCGGCATCCTTACCTTGGACTCCAAACGTCACCTTGTGACTCGCAGCGGCAAATCGCGCTGCTCTGCATAGACCGTGGTTTAGTAGAGAAGGGGGCAGAGATGCTCCTCAGGGATGCAGGAGTGTGTCCCTCTCCACTGCTGCCATCCCCATCAGCCTTCCAAACAGCCCCAGGACCCCCAGAGATGTTGGACCGTTGCCTCCATCCAGCCCACTGCCAAGATTTCCAAATTCTTTTGGCAAAACCTGTCCCAAATGTAGCTTGCACCAGCTCTCGGAGGATGCTCTCCTGCGGATCTTCGCACGGTGCTATCAGCAAGTGGTTGGTGTAACTGATTTTTTAGAAACCCAGGATGGAAAATGCTGTGTTTTGATGAGGAAATCCCAGAACACGATCAGTCTGTAGAGTTTTTTTGGCCAAAAGTGGCTTCAAAGGATGCTTTACTACACCACTTGCCCAAGAGAAAGGGGGTAACTCCAACCCAAAGGTTCAAACATCTCTCACCCTCCCTCTTCTCTTGTAGTATCCAACAGATTCAACCACTTTCTGTTGTCCATCAGATTTTTTGAGCCACTCCCGTTCTGGCTTTTCTCCACCTCCACAAGGCCTCCTATTCATTTGCTTTCACAAAGACAAAGGACAGGCTGGGAGGCTGAATTCTCCCATGGAGCTGGGGCTCGGAGCAAACCCAAATGTCACGCAATGCTCCATCACCATCCCTGGAGCTGGGGACTCTGGGGTGTCAGAAAACACCCGGCATCATTTAACCACTACTAGTCAACAAGAAAAATCCCAAATAATCTGATCCTCAATAATCTGATGGCTCCGACACCATCGTCTCCAGAGGTGGCCAGATAGTGGAAAGCATCTGTTTCAAAGTGATTTATTGGGAAGCAGTGAAGGGAAAAAAAAATTTAAAAAATCCGTAAATCACACCATCAGTTATTCACAGCTGCTATTCGGGACCTTTCCGGGAAGTCACTTGATGGGAAGCAGAGCTGCAGGAAAGCACCCTGTGCTGGCACCCAGCACCCTACAGATCTCCCCAGGTCCTGCAGGAGGGGAGGAAAACTGCCCCCAGCACCCCGCATACCCCATCCTGTGTATTTGCAAATATCACCAGCCCCACGACCAGCCTCAAACCCCCACCCCGAGCCCTGGCACCGATGCTGCCCCTTATCTCTCTGGCCCCAGCTCTCCCCTCCCCAACGGTTTGGGGAAGCTGGCTCCCAGCCCGCGGGTTTTCCCTCTATCGGGGCAGGGAGCAGCAAGGCGAAGCTCGTCTGTCACGGTTCATTAGGGGCCCCGAGGGCTGTGGAGGAGTAGGGCATCCCTGAGACATGCTGGACCGTCTCCATCCCTATGGATGTGCTCTGGAGTGGGGTCAAAATCAATTCAAGATGTGTGGGGATCGGAGGCAAAGTCCAGCAAGAACAGATGCTCAGCAATGCTCAAGGGATATGAGGATGGAGAGGTTCTGGGATGATTTTCCCACTGTGAAAACCCCAGAAATCCCAGTCTGGGCCACCCATTCCTTTCTGGCCAGTACTGGGATGCTCCATGCTGGCTATACCACCAGCCTGTCCTGTGCGGGTGTCCTGGTCCCCACCCCGCAGCCCCAAAAGGATGCTCTGGAGCTGGGTATGAGCAGGGGTATGAGAGCAGCAGCTCGGAGGGTGAATGGAGAAACCCAGACACTGCCCCGTGATGCGGAGAACAAACACCAGTATGCAGCTGGGACACCCTCGTGGATCCATTACCCCCCGAAACCCCACCACTCCCCTTCATGTGACAACCTGAGAAGGAGCCACGTAGCCCCGGACTCCCCAGGGAGGAGCTGCCCGCTGTCCCCAAGCCCGGCCAGAAGGAAGGAGCGTCCGACAGCGATGACCCTACAGAAACACTGCCACTTTGTTCCCATTGTCTGATCCCAAAAACATCCAAATCCTCAGGAATAAGGGATTTGAAGCAAGCCACGCCAGTGCAGGGAGCCAGGAGTTCCAAGGATGCAAAGCCCCGAACCCCAAACAAAAATAGCAGCAGCCCCATAAATCACACCTGTCCTACAAATCCCACCCTCCCGATAATTCCCACCCCTGCTGCGGGAAGCTGGGAAGGCTGGAGGAGGAAGAGGAGGAAGATGGCACCGAGGATGGAGCTGCTGGGGTTTGGTCGCTTTTTGCTCATGAGAATAAAATGCTCTGAATGAGATTTTTTTAATTTTATTGAAGCGCACGTCAGAGCTCTGTGAAAGCCGTGCTGATAACAGGCACCTGAGCAAAGGAACCGATGTGACACAGGCACTGGGGGCACTGGTGGCATCACCGGGTTTTTGGCCACCCAGCCCTGATGGAGCCGTCGTGGAGGGCAACTTCATCCTGTGTAAATCACCCAAATTTGCCCCAGACCCCAGGTTGGGGGTTCAGGGGGAGCGATCCAGCATCATCCCCCGCAACCAATTCACTTGGGCATCCGGGGGGCTCCCCCCAGCCCCCCAGACTGCTCTTCTGTCTTGTTCTTAACCCAACACAAGCCTATCCTGGCTCCTCTCAGTGGGTTTGGGTGGTTAAAACCAGGTGTGAAGGGCTGCAGCCAAGGAAACTGCAGCACTATTCTCCCCATTTTACAGATGGGAATGCCGAGGCCGGAGGCACAGCGCTGACTGACAACCCCTGAGGATGCAGCTCCCGCTGAAGCCAGGATCGTGCCACCCGTGTTAGTTGGGATGGTTTGGTACGGTGGAAAAGCACAACAGCCCCTGTGTGCAGCTTTGGGCCCAAAATACCCCAAACCGCTTCATTTTTTTTCCAGGAAAATCAGAAGAGAAACCAGAGGGTTAGTGCAACAGCGGATGCTGGGCTCAGATTTCCCAGCCACGTCCGTGTCTCTCTGCTGAAGATTGCTTTGGCTCGCAGTGCTGTGCTGAAATTCTCTGAGCAAAATAAAGGGATTTGGAGAAGATCAAGCAGGAAAAAAAAAAAAATCTATCAAAGAGAGAGGGGTTGATACCTTTTACTTGCCTCTCGGACACCCAATGCCCCATGTAGCTGCAGTGGTTGAGCACATTTGGGAGCCTGTTGCACTGGGGGAAGCTGGAGATGGATGATGCCCAGACAGCTGGGTGGTTTTGTGCTTTTTTGGCTTCAGTCTTCACCGGAAAGGTCAGATGGAAGCGGGATGGTAATGCAGTTAGTGCTGGAAAAGCAGAGACAGAGCAGAGTGGAGTGGTTTAATAAGGTCGAAATTATTGAAGCAGCTGGGTGGGATGAACTTCGCCTCTGAGCAGAGCGGTCCGAGCGAAGGAGAGAGGAACCGGCCAGGAATGGGCAATGTGGGGAGATTGTGGGAACCCCCAAATCCCTCTAGTGGGAGGTGTCCGTGCCCATGGCAGGGGGTTGGAACTCAATGACCTTTAAGGTCCTTTCCACCCCAAACCATTCTGTGATTCCATGAAAATCCCACAAGGATGAAATCGCAGTGACTCGCGAGCTCCTAGAAGACACACGGTGGCCCGTAGCCAAGGGTTCTGTTGGGCACCTACAGTGTCCTGCAGCCCTGTGTCCCCTGCAAACTGGGGACAGGAGGGTTCAATGGGATCCCCTCCGCGTTCATCAATGGTTTGTGATGAGGCGGGATGGGGAGCGATGAGAAAAGGTTAGAATTCAGGCTGTTTACCCTAGAGAAAGAAAGACGTCTGATAACATCTCCAGGTAGATAAAAGAAGGTTTATCTGAAGAGGGAGAGATGGAAGAGGGAGGAAATGCTCTGTTCCTCCTTCCCACAACAGAGAGGCAAAAAGCAATGAGCAAATCACCCAGAGAAAGGTTCAGGTTAGCACTTTGGGGAGGCTGGAGGAGTGTAAGGGAGTGAAGGGCTTGTCCTATCCCTGCACCCCCTGACCCAGAGCCCCCCCATCTCCCCTGTAGCCCCCTTTCAGCACTGGAAGGTCTCCCTGGAGCCTTCTCTTCGCCAGGCTGCACACCCCCAACTCTCTCAGCCTGTCCTCGCACGGGAGCTGCTCCAGCCTCGGACCATCTCCGGGGCTCCTCTGGCCCCGCTCCAGCAGCTCCGTGTCTGTCCTGTGCTGAGGACCCCAGAGCTGGGGGCAGCACCCCAGGGGGGGTCTCAGCAGAGCGGAGCAGAGGGGGACAATCCCCTCCCTTGCCCTGCTGCTCACGCTGCTGGGGATGCCCCCAGGACACGGGGGGTTTCTGGGCGGACAGTGCCCATTGCTGGGTCATGTTCAGCTTCTCATCCCCCAGCACCCCCCAGTCCTTCTCCTCAGGGCTGCTCCCAACCCATTCTCCTCCCAGCCTGGATGGATACGGATGGTGTTGGCAATGGTGGCAGGAGGTCGGTCACATCTTGGACCTACTGCCCCTGGGGAATGGAGAAGCCAAGCCGAGGTTGTGTCGCATGTTTTGCAGCCTGGTTGAAGCCGCAGCTCTCATGCAGCAGGCACAGTGTGGGCACTCGGTGTGAAAAGTCAAGCTCAGTCACTAGGGCAAGAAACTGCAGACATCAGCTGGGGCTTGGAAAAGAATTAAAAAAAAACAGCCAGAAAAATATCCCGCTGCATTGAGAGCTGACTGCAAGCGATGGTTGTTTAAACGTGGCAGAGTATCAGAGCGCTCGAGGAGCTGGATGTGTGTACAAGAGGAAGGTAGCCGGAGGTGGGTGCCAGTATTTTCTGGCAGCTTTAGGTTGGAAATATCCTTCAGCTCCTTAGATAGGAAGCCGGAGATTACGATGCGAAGGAATGCACCATGAGCCGCTGCCGCGTACAGCCGTGGGAGGGTGGGAGGAGAAGCCAAGCCCCATGTCAGCGGGAAAGGAAACAGCCTGGAGACTCATGGGGAAGAGGAGAAAATCAGGTCAATGCTCTGAAGTGGCTTAACAGGCCATCGGGAAGCCCTTCGGAAGAAGATTGGTGCAGGAGGAGATACATCGGGTGAGAGGAGGTCTCCATGGCAGAGAAATCACAGAGTGGTTTGGGTTGGAAGGGACCTTAAAGCCCATCCAGTGCCATCCCCTGCCTTGGGCAGGGACACCTCCCACCAGCCCAGGTTGCCCAAAGCCTCATCCAGCCTGGCCTTGAACCCCTCCAGGGATGGGGCATCCACAGCTTCTCTGGGCACCCTGGGCCACTGCCTCACCCCCCGCACAGGAAAACATTTCTTCCTCACATCTCATCTCCATCTCCCCTCTTCCAGCTTCAAACCGTTCCCCCTCGTCCTACCAAGATGGAGTGACGGTTAATCCCATGATGGATGTCATGGACTGGTCCGTCGGTGGCACAAATGCAACGAGAGTCCCGGGGAGCATGAACCGAACCAACGAGCGGGTGAGAGATTTAGTGCCACCTTCTAGAGATGGGCAGGGGCATCCCAGCCCAGGCCCCCTCCACCCTCCCATCACAGCCTGTGAAGTGATGAAGATGCCAGTAGGGCTTTGCCATGAGCCAGCCCCTCGATGGAGAGCTGCCACACTCCCATGGCACAGCGGAGCACAGGAAAACATTCATCACCTCATTGTGCTCCCCAAAGCTCTCTGCACCAACCAACGGCTTCTTTTGAGAAACCCCACCTCCATCCAACATCCCAAATCCCGACACATCTGCCCAGCCCTGCCCAGACCCTCGGGGGTCCATGGCATCCTGCATGTGGTGCTGTCTCCCACGCTGGCGGCCGTGCAGATGGGGAAGGGCGAGACCCGGACGCTTCTCCTTGGCAGGGAACCAGAGGGAGAGGAGGTGACACAGGAAAGCATCTCAGCTGCGGGTTTGAACGCACAGCCGGCAAAAAGATATTCCCAAGACCTCACTCGTTTTCCCATCCACACGGAAACATGGTAACGGAGAGGAGAGACGTATTTTGGCCGCCCGATGTCCTTTTCCTCCCCAGGGGACTTTAACTAAGGTCCTGAGAAGCTGCTGCTGCTTACACTGAGCTTGCAGCCTCCAGTTCTTTATTTTGCTGAGTTTTAAAATAACACAAAAATCAGGCCCCATCAGTCCCTTTGGGAGATTTCTTTTTTTAAAAGGCAGGATCCAGGAGATCGTGCTGCCAGAGTATTTTTTTCCAAGCATCGAGTGTCCTGTCCCCTGCGGCCAGGCTTTGCTGACATCTCTCCAGTGCGTTTTGGGCACTGGAGATCCTGCAAAGATGGGTCATTCCAACGTTTCTTCCTTGCAAGGAAACACCTCTGCCTCCCCCTCCAGCTCCCAAGTGACGACACGGGACGATGACAATGCCAGGCTAGGAAAACAGCAATAGCAGCACTGGAAAGAGTATGGGGAAAAAAAACCCAACCCACAGCAAAAAAAACCCCAAAAAGCCCATCAAATCCCATGGAAATTAGGCACCATCTTGCAGGAGTCCCTCCTGGATCTCAAAGGTGAGGGTACCAAGGCCTGCAGATGTTGGTGACAATGACATGTCCTTCCTGCAAGGGTCCCCAGTGTGACAACAGTACCGGCTGTCTAACGGATCGAACCCCTTCCTACGAGAGCCCGAGTCCTGGGAGCAGGGCTGGCATCTCCAGTGGCTTTGACACGTCACCATGATTGTCACCTTCTGTGCCCGAATGGCTTGGGGTCACCACGTGCCGTCTCAGCGTGACATCCCCAGTGGCACAGGGAAGAGCCGCTCTGAGGAGGGACAGGGAGGATCCGAATCCCGGTTTCCTTTCCCTGGGAGAGGTGCCAGGATCAGGCAGGGCCACCTCACGGTGTCTTCTGCCACCAGCCCAACACCCAGGGATGTGCTGCTGGAGAGTCACTCTGCTGGAATAATTTTCTCTGTAGCATCACGTCGGTGGAGCGGCCGCTGGGAAAAGTCCCAGCGTAGTAAGCCCGGAGTTAGCTGTGCAGGTGAAGTTGTAGGAAATGAGAAGTGCTGCAAGGGAGAGGAAAAAGGCTGGCTTGTTCCTGCTGTCCTGCATCCCCAGAAGGTCAAACAGATGGGGATCGTCCTGCGAGACAGAGCAGTTTGGGAAGAAAAACCAACCAAACAAAAACCCTAAAAAAGAAAAAGAAAAAAAAAAGGGAAAAAAA